>CM031238.1:341705757-341848257 GCA_018340775.1 Taxus wallichiana var. yunnanensis
GCTATTTTCTATCCAAACCAAACCATTCAATAGGATAGAACTAACAAACATTTTGGTTTGAAAGGAACGGTTTCATTCTTGTGCATAATTTAATTCCATAATCGGAGACAAAGCATCTACAACAAATTTCCATCCGGTTCATCTCTTTATTACTACCAAATCAACTTCTAGAGTAGTCAAAGAGCTAAGAACACTAATCTTCTCATGTTCTACTATATTTAGTATGTGCACTAATTGATCTATGTTTTGATTCTATTTATGTATGTTCATATATGAATATTACCGATTAAGTAATAATCTCGATAATACAACTCATTCTAACCCTAACTTGGAACCTAAATAAGTAAAAGGAACCTTGAACTTTCCCACTTCACCTTATGTAGTTTTCTAGGTTAGATCATTTGATGAACCCACTTATTGATAAAATCCATAACCTATTTAGTTTAGGTCATCCTATTCCAAATTATGCCTTCTTACTCGCAAGCCCATACACTTTCCTATTTTCTTTATGCATTCCTTTCTTTTATGCCCTTCCGATGAAATAATCAAAATAATCATACACTAATCAAGCATATCCGAATCCCAAACATACCTAGAAAGCATATGCATCCTATGGGTTCCTTTCCTCTTCTTGTTCAAGGAACACCTTCTATTTCTGTGAATATACTTGATGATGTGCAAGACTTGAATTATAACCTAGATCCTCTTCCAAATACGAGATGACCTTGTTCCTCCCTTAAGATATAATGAAATCACTCAACATGAGGTTAATGATGCTGACCATGATTAGGTTAAATTTTTATCTATTTTATGCTAGGACCTTCACCAAAATCCATCTAACATCAATCAAATTATTCATGTGCTTCTTACCTCTAAGGCTTCCCATGATACAAGTAATCCCAAAAATCTCATTAAGACTATCCTTTTTGGTTGCTCGACCCTTCATCTACTATTGCCACATCTATTGTGCTATATCCATTCCCAATATGGAGAATCTACTATCCTACTTTAACATGTTACAATTCCACTCCCAATGTCTACTACTATTCCTACATCTATTGTGCATATCCATGGGCCCTTGCATTCTTCCTCTCTGCATGTTCACTTGAGCATCTCATCCATGATTTTTAGACTAAGGTATTACAATTAGAGAGAGGTGTGTCTAGATCCTCTAATATCGTGGAATCTAATCAAATAATTCATAATCCACTTGCACATGAGGTGGAATATTTTCCTTTACCCCTAGAGTTTTTATCTCTCAAGGTTCTTATCTATGAGGGTAAAGGTGATCTCAATAAATACCACTCATTTCATGTTGATTGCTTATATTATGCTTATAATGATCAACTCCTCACTAGATTTTTGCTAGAAGCCTTAGGGATTATGATTTGCAATATAGTTTTATGACCCACCTCTTCACTATTTAAAGGCCTTCAATCTTTTGGTTAATCACTTTATTGCAAAATTTTCTATCAACCTTGGTGATAATGTTTCCTATGTTCAAATGACTAAAATGTTAAAAATTATCTAATGAACCAATTAGCAACTATGTCTTATGTTACAAGACAATGCTACAAAAACGATCAATTTACTTGCAACAAATAAACTTCAAGACATATTTAGTTAGAGTCTCCTATCTCCCTTACAAAAATATATCGAGTTTGATGAATTTAAAGCTTTTTATGAGCTCTTCTTTGCCATAATTTAAAATAAAGAGAGGACAAACATATAACATTGAATAATCTTAAGTATGGGTCTACCCCAACTAATGCATCTACATATAAATTCCAAGGAAAATCTAATTACAAAGGAAAAACCATTGAAAATAAAACAAAATTTAAATAATATGTTAATGCCATATCTCAACCTACAAATATTTAGTTACAATATCCTCCTCAAAGGAAATTCGGATGGTTACTTTCCTAACCATTTGTGATCTTACAAATTTACTTGAGTGTAACCCTATTTCTTTCCCTCCATCTACCGAGGTTGATACAAATAAGAATCAAGCTAAATATTTGACTCGATGCCTATTGTGACTACCATAGATGTAATGGGGACTCTACTAACAAATGTTTCAAGATTTAGAATATTATTAAACATCTAATTGATAATCATGCTATTTAATTTGATTATTTTCTAGAGAAATCGAAGCCATAAGTCAATGATAATCCTATGTTCAATATACTCAATTCCCCACTCCTTAATCATCACACTTCTGAATCTAAGATCATTGTTGAGGTGCATCATGCATATAAGGGACAATCTCTTTTGTTGATCATCCACTTGATTTTCTCATTTGTACAATTACTTTTTATTTTCCTCCTAGGACTTTCATTACATTTGATGATAATGACACGTTGAGGATATTATTTCTCGAGATGCTTTATATCCAATATTTTGTTAAATCAACAACCTATCCATAGTGTATTGGTTGATACCGGTTTGAGGAAGAGCATGTGCACACTCTCACATTA
The DNA here is from genome assembly GCA_018340775.1 of Taxus wallichiana var. yunnanensis. Lineage (NCBI taxonomy): Eukaryota > Viridiplantae > Streptophyta > Pinopsida > Cupressales > Taxaceae > Taxus > Taxus wallichiana. The sequence continues at coordinate 341,708,235 of CM031238.1, forward strand.
CTTACTTCTTTAGGATATAATAAGCAACACACACATTCAATGCGTAACCTTCTAACTAGGTTATTAGACACAACATTCTCCCTCTTATAGTTAGATCCTATACTATAGCCACCCCCTTCTTGGTTAATGCTCTTGAAACACGTGACACACTTTTTAAGATGCCCTTGGATTCATAAGCTTAGGGATATTCCTTATATTCTTCACCAATGCATTAAATGTATTTATTACAATCAAGCTATCTTAGTTAAGGGTATCCCTTATTAGGATCATTAAACCATTCCTACTTCTAACGTAGATATTGTTTCTACACCCATTCCTCTTAATCCTACTCATGCTATCTTTCAAAGGACTTCTCTTAGGTCTCCTTCTATAGGGAATAAATATCCTAAGAATTTCATACAACCAAAAATTAAAGTGACACATCCCACTCCAATTATACTTAACACTCTTCTAAGGTCCAACCCTCCACTTATGAGTCCCCTCTTGACCCTCTTGATCAAATCATAGGGTATAAATTATTTTGCAATATTTATACAAAAAAAATCAAAATATTTCAAAAACACCAAAAATTCAAATATTCTCAAAATATAAAATCTAGATCATGATTTTTTTACTCTACTTTACATATGTTGTTTGTCACATGGTTTGATAGATATAATATTATTTACTCTATACACAAATGCATTTCACGAGATATATGTTGATGAGGGTTTGTTACACCCACATGCACAAACAAGGAAGTTTTATGTTACCTACTCCTCTTAGATCCTGGAGGGGTTGACTTAATGCACGAGTTGTGGGGTATGTGGTTTTATAAATAACTAAGTGGTGGAATAGTAGGCATGCAACTTTTTAACACTTGGAGATTCTCACTATACCCACAATTGTAATCTTTTGTTGTAGTATTCCCTCAAAAGGGTGATTTTGGATTTGATAAGACTCACCTAAAAAGTTGTAAAAGGGTAAGGTAACGTAAGGAAGAAAAGAGAATTTCTTGGAAACACTAAAGGATTGCTATCCTAAAGTTACCACTTTGTATGATTCACCAGGATACCCGTATCAACTTAATCCTAGTTCGGAACATGCTTATTGGTGACAAGGGAAAGAGGTCTTGTTAGTGCAAAATCACAAGGCACCCGGACGCACATCGAGGCTTCTAGGTTGATGTTCGAGCATCCAAAGCAGTGATTGCACAACATGGATGGAAACCTCTCTCCAAGCGTGGGACTTGTGAAACCGAGAGAGGAATCTCCAGTTAGAGGTGGTTCCTCAAACTCCTCGATTTAGATCTATATTTTGCAAAACTACAAGGGTTTAGATCCTAATCCTATTCTAACTTGCAAGGAGACAAGGCGAAGTGCAAAAGTTGAAACTAACTAAAGATGGTGATGCACCAAAAGGAGAATGTTGGACATCTATCAAAACTGCCATGGGACAAAGAGAGGTGAGCAATGGGAAGGATGGACGGATGCATCACGAGGCCCAAGGATAGATTTCACACAGAAAATGTCCCAAAACTCCATGAACACACTCAGGACTGCAATGAACATTCAAACATGCACAAATACCTGCAATGAAGAGAGGCGAGAAGAGAACAAGCAAAAACGAGGAAGGATGGACGGATGCATCACAAAACACGTTTTGTTGCTCCGAGTTTACCTGCAGAACATCATTCCATTAGTAAAAGGAAAAAATGCCATTACAGAGAGCAAGGGGAGGTTCGAACTCCATTTTCAACCCTAGAGAAGAAAAGAAGGGAGGGCAGAGCAGAAAGAATGAACAAAACCTTTTCAAAATGAGCCAAATCTGGCTTTTACATTGCATGGGTCGAGCCCAGGGGACAGAAACGTAGGAAAACGTGCAAGCCCATTCCTCATGACTGCAGGTGCATTAAATCGGCATGGGGGACCTTACAAACCCATACCCTGTTACCTTGACCGGATTACAGGAGAATGCGACCCATTCTGCATTAAATCGCAGTGGCCGGAATGTCATTTCTGGCCATGAACACGCGTCAGATCCGTTTCTCAATTTTCTCTCTTCAGACTGCACCAAAACTCGAGATTGATCCCAGAATCGTGTAGAGAATTTCACCAGCTTTCCGTTGATATAAAGAATGTGCAAATCCGAGCTCTGGATCGAAAGTTATGGCGATCTGAAGAATTAGGGCACGAAACAGGTGAAAACAGATTTTGAAATATTTTCCGCGCTCTGCCACCTGGATGACACGTGGCAGGCTCTGATTGGACGAGCAATTCTCTCTCCTCCATCTTTCACGGGATTTTCTTTGAAATTTCCTTGTGGGGCCCTTTACTGGGACACGTGGCACTATCCCATTGGTTCGGGCTGACCCTTTAAAACTTGCCCTTTGACTTTTTGACTTTTCTCCTTGTGACACGTGGCGTGATCTGGTTGGTTCTCGGCCCTGCCGGCTTTTTCGCGCCCTTCGTGTCTTTTCGTCCCGGATGTCCCAAACGCTTAGTGCTCCTTGTGTTGATTTCACGCGAATCGGCTGGGTTCGTGTCCGGATATCTGGATGTCCCGGGCTTACCTTGAGATTGTTGTTCCCATTTCGCCCGATTCCTGCGATTCACGTCTTTTTGCCTCTGTCCTACTTTGTTTCGGACTGCTTGTGCTGATTTCGGCCGGTTCGGCCGGTTCGCGTCTTTTTGGCCCGATTGTCCCAAATGCTATTTGGGCCGCCTGGAGGCTTTTCGGCCGATCCGCGCATTTTTGTCCCAAATGTCCCAATTGCTCCTAGGACTAGGACTTAGCCGATTTTCACAATTTTTCCTGGATCAACCTACTTGCCTTCTGCAACCTTTTTCCACATTTTGTCAGAGCTTGTTCTTTTCAACCTGGACAGGAGAGTTAAAAAAATTCTGAAGGGACCCTAGAAACCTGATTTTTGCTCTGAATCAATCAATTTTCTTGGGATTTGAATATTCTGATGCATGTTATCAAAATTTACACTGGGGGGTGAATTTTGGATAACAATTTGGCGACTCAGTGGGGTCATCTGCCTGCTAGATGAAAAGACCAGTAGCCTGAAGCAATCCATTGGGCATGGAGTCATAAGCAAGCCTGAAAACTGATCTGAACTTTGAAAACCTCCCTTTGAGCCACTTGAAACCCGTTGAACCTGGAGTTGTTCTCACCAAAAGGCCACTGACAAGAACTGTGCAAGAGCAAAACCAGCAACAGCAAAAACTATGTACAAAACTGAAAATCATACATGCTCCAAATGGAACATGCAGAGTGTGCACAAGCACTTCTTCTGCTGAAAGCAAACCTAGCTACTCTACTTTAACTGGAAGCAAAGGCAAGCTAAACAAACCCTGCAACTGGTTGTGCAAAATAGCTCCCTTTCTTCAAAATTGGCAGCCATGCAACTGATTTGGCACTGATCATGGCTGTTTGGATGGATGGAAAATCAACAAGAAGCTGGTCTTCTATCCAAATCATCAAGGTATCAACTGAAAATAAATCCAATACCTCTTTTAGTTGCTCTGCATTTGGATTGGAGAGGTATGGCAGCTGATCCTTGGTACTTTTTAGCTCATCCTCATGCTCAGAAGCAAGCATGACTGGTTGTGGCTTCTCCTTTGGCTCCAATGAAGCCAAATACCTGATTGGGCAAGGTCTGATCCGTTTGATATGCCCATAGCTCTGATTTTCAACTCCAAGAATGGAGTCCTCTTGTAGACCTTGAATGGATGGTGTGGAAGCAATGGTAGAACCCTTACGCCTTTCTCTTCCTCCATGAAGAACAGGAAGATTAGAATCTTCCAATTTTGATTCCAAAGGGTCATTGTAAGATGCGGTGCTGCTGCAAATGAAAGTTCTCCTTCATGGCAGCAGGCTCTTGTGTTTGGAATGTGGATGATGAAAGAGAGAATGGTGAAAACTCAACCGGCTCTTCTCCATCAAAACAGTCCTCCAAATCTGACAGGTAAACTGCCTCATTGTTGTCCCGTTGTTCGTGTTCAACTTCCTCCATGGTGTCCTCTTGATCTGCAACTTGACCACCATGGTTTCCTTCACTCTCCAATATTGAGTTTGAGAGATCAAACTCCTTTTCAGTAATAGAACTTGAGAGAGATGAAGTGGAAAGAAGAACTGAAGGTTCTTCTGTAGCCTGCTTTGTGCTCAAAGCCCTTGGATCTGCACTTTTCTCCTCCACAGCTAGAATGTGCTCCTCTTCTTTTGGATTTGGAGCAGCTTCTCCTTCCTCCAATGTTTGAAGAGAATCTTGCTCTTGATTGAACTCCTCCTCCAGCATGAAGTTTGTCAAGTCAAACTCTTCAATTTGTTGCTCTAGAGGACAAGTTGGGACTGCAAGATCTTCTTCTCCAACAAAATCAGTCCTCACCACCATTTGTTCAACCTCAGCCTCTTCTGTAGGCTTAACCATCAAGGGGATCTTTGTCATCCCAAATCTAAGAGCCCAACTCTTCGACTGCCTCCGTCACTTCTTTTCTTTTTGGCTCTTCCTCTTGTTGTCCTTGATGACTGATTTTTTCAATTTCTTCTTTCCCACATGGAATTGGGGATGCAAGAGGAGGGATAGGTTGAAACTCAACTGATTTGACAATTTTGTGTGGTGGTGGAGGCGGTGAAACCTCTTGTTTCTTTGGAGGAGGGGGTATTTCTGTTAGCTCTTGTGGAGGGGATGACTGTTTGGAAGGGAAAAGGAAAGAAGAATCGAGATGGGGTGGAAGACTAGGGGATGGAGGGATGGATTCAACACATGGGACAGCAGATGGGGAGTTTAAATGAGATGGTGCTGCTTGAGTAATGGAAAGAGAAAAACCAGATGATGGTGTAGAACTTACCCATTGACAAGGTTGTTCAACAACAAGTCTGTAGGCCTCTATCTCTGCTGTCCATTGTGCAAGTTGGGGCAGCATCTTTATCATGAAGTCCAGCTTCTCCTGAGGGCTGTAGTGCCTTGGAAAAGGTCCCACCCATGGACAGGGTGCTCCATAACCGATTCCAAAAGCTTTCATTTGTGCTTGAGCCTGGGATCGCACCATCCCCACCTCCATCTTTTGGATTTTCTCCAATGACCAAAGCATCTTGATCCGATGGTCTTCATTGTATGCATACTCTTGCTCTTGGGAAGTTTCATTGCCAAACCGACTTTGCACTGCTTGTTCATATGAGTATGCATGTTGATTTGGAGGATTTGTAAAACATGTTGGAAGTGGAAAATACTGTTGTTGTAAATGTGAGTTCCATGATGGAAATGAAGTCATGGTTGCACAACTTCATGGAATGGAAAAGAATGAAAGGGATGGAAAGAAGGATGAATGAAAAATGGATGGAAATGAATGGAAAGGAAGGTCTGCAACTTCAGAGATGGTTGTTGACCAGATGGAGTCACCAGATGTGTTTACAAGTGCCTCCAAAGGCTGAAATCTTCATAGGAACACATCAACCTGCAAAAGATGAAGTGAAAGACCTCTAAGGTCCCACCGGGCGTGCCAAAACTGTTAGTGCAAAATCACAGCACCCCTGGATGCACATCAGGCTTCTAGGTTGATGTTCAGGCATCCAGTGTGATTGCACAACATGGAAACCTCTCTCCAAGCGTGGGACTTGTGAAACCGAGAGAGGAATCTCAGATTAGAGGCTGGTTCCTCAAACTCCTCTGATTTAGATCTATATTTTGCAAAACTACAAGGGTTTAGATCCTAATCCTATTCTAACTTGCAAGGAGACAGGCGAAAGTGCAAAAGTTGAAACTAACTAAAGATGGTGATGCACCAAAAGGAGAATGTTGGACATCTATCAAAACTGCCATGGGACAAAGAGAGGTGAGCAATGGGAAGGATGGACAGATGCATCATAGGCCCAAGGATAGATTTCACACAGAAGATGTCCCAAAACTCCATGAACACAGCTCCAGACCTGCAATGAACATTCAAACATGCACAAATACCTGCAATGAAGAGAGGCAAGAAGAGAACAAGCAAAAACGAGGAAGGATGGACAGATGCATCACAAAACACGTTTTGTTGCTCCAGAAGTTTGCACAGAACATCATTCCATTAGTAAAAGGAAAAAATGCCATTACAGAGCAAGGGAGGAGGTTCGAACTCCATTTTCAACCCTAGAGAAGAAAAGAAGGGAGGCCAGAGTAGAAAGAATGAACAACCCCTTTTCAAAATGAGCCAAATCTAGCTTTTACATTGCATGGGTCGAGCCCAGGGGACAGAAACGTAGGAAAACGTGCAAGCCCATTCCTCATGACTGCAGGTGCATTAAATCGGCATGGGGGACCTTACAAACCCATACCCTGTTACCTTGACCGGATTACAGGAGAATGCGACCCATTCTGCATTAAATCTGGTCGCTGGAATGTCATTTCTGGCCATGAACACGCGTCAGAGCCGTTTCTCAATTTTCTCTCTTCAGACTGCACCAAAACTCGAGATTGATCCCAGAATCGTGTAGAGAATTTCACCAGCTTTCCGTTGATATAAAGAACGTGCAAATCCGAGCTCTGGATCGAAAGTTATGGCGATCTGAAGAATTAGGGCACGAAACAGGTGAAAACGGATTTTGAAATATTTTCCGCGCTCTGCCACCTGGATGACACGTGGCAGGCTCTGATTGGATGAGCAATTCTCTCTCCTCCATCTTTCGCGGGCTTTCCTTTGAAATTTCCTTGTGGGGCCCTTTACTGGGACACGTGGCACTATCCCATTGGTTGGTTTGACCGACTTTTAAAACTTGCCCTTTGACTTTTTGACTTTTCTCCTTGTGACACGTGGCGTGATCTGGTTGGTTCTTGGCCCTGCCCGATTTTTCGCGCCCTTCTCGTCTTTTCGTCCCGGATGTCCCAAACGCTTAGTGCTCCTTGTGCCGATTTCACGCGAACCGGCCGGTTCAAGGCCCGTATGTCCCGGATGTCCCGCTTACCTTGATGTTTGTTCCCATTTCACCCGGTTCGCCGGCTTCGCCGTTCGCATCTTTTGGCCCGCTTGTCCTACTTTGTTTCGGATCGCTTGTGCTGATTTCGACCGGTTCGGTTCGGTTCGCGTCTTTTGGCCCGATTTTCCCAAATGCTATTTGGGCCGCCTGGAGGCTTTTCGGCCGATCCGCGCATTTTTGTCCCAAATGTCCCAATTGCTCCAAGGACTAGGACTTAGCCGATTTTCACAATTTTTCCTAGATCAACCTACTTGCCTTCTCGCAACCTTTTTCCGCATTTTCTCGAGCTTGTTCTTTTCAACCCGGACAGAGAGTTAAAAAAATTCTGAAGGGACCCTAAACTCCGATTTTTGCTCAATCAATCAATTTGCTTGGGATTTGAATATTCGATGCATGTTATCAAAATTTACCACCGGGGTGAATTTTGGATAACAGTCTATAGATTGCTATTTTAGTAAACATCCATTGGGAAAATTCCTAATATTACCAATTTCCTATAAAATATTGTTAACACACATCCATTCAACATTTTTTTTTGAAATATTGGTACTTCACATCGGTGGTTGAACTTGCTATTTCAAAATTCAACTTGATGCTACTAAAGCTCATGAAACAAAATATAGCCAATCATTTACATAATGTATTAGAAAAATATCCAATTGCATTTGCACATTAACACTATTCTAATCAAGATGAAACTAATTGAACCCATGATTATGTAGGTAGCTGCTACACACTTACAAATTCTATGATAAAACAAGCCACACAATGATTAATCAAAATGACCAATGTAAGAAATTTACCAAACAATTGAGAAAAGAATATGTAGAAAACACTCACTGAACAATCCTTAAAATTTCAAAGCAATTTATTTATGAAAAAATCCTCCTTAGATGGTATAAAAATGATATATCTATACAAAATCTACCACCACTTGGGGCTAAAAATATCCAGTTTAAAAATAGAACAAATTATTCTCAAGTGGTCAACAAAAATAAAAGACAAAACCTTTCATGCAAGAAATCCTATGTTGCCTATTTTTAAGATTGAATAATAAATCCTAAAAATCAGGTATCTTTCATCATTGATAATCATTGCTAAAAAGGGTACCCGAGTTTGATTGACATGTAAAATATCTACTACACCAAAGAGCCTATTCATTAAGGCCATTTCAACTCTAACTTCTCACCTTAAAGATTTGATAATCATCTTATCAATGGAAACTTTGGACTTGAAGTAAGTCCGGTCTTCTCCCAATCTTTAAGCACTTTTATGACCTTATTCTTATGTCCCCATTTCTCTACCATCCCTTGATCAAACTTAAAATTAGATGGAGGAAGAAGATAGTAACTAGAAATGAAATCGTTAATAATATTGCCAATAATGCTACTTTCTTTTGATATTAGAATCCCAACTTTGTAATCTATATTGGAACCTATTATGCCCCATGTAAATCAATGCATGGTATCACCTCCGATTTACCCACTTGGAATGTGTAGTCGAATTTTCGAATAACCATTAAGTCAACCATACATTGTGCTTTTTCATGGTCTACTTCTTCATCATCATATATTAATCTAGCCTCTTAAACCTCCATTTTAAAATTTGTGTAATGGTGCAGTAAAGCCTTTGACTTTCTTTTCAAAAATCATGTCGCTAAAGAGTTGGTTCAAGAAAAAGGTATGCATATGAGCCTCCATTGATAGCAAGCTTAAGAAACTCTTGAACAACTATAGGCATGCAAAGCTTTTAATATCTGAAAGTAGAAATGATATGTTTTCTCTTGCAATTGATTGATTTTGAACTTTAGATGCTCTGTAATAGCTCAAATGCAAGGTGATTGATTATGAAATCTTTTTGGCTTATTTGAATCTTGCTAATCTATACTAAAATGGAAGTATACTATTGTAGCATTCAAGTCTACCTGGTCATTTATGAATTTTGACATTGAATTTGAGCTTCTCACACCTTTACAATTGATGTATATTTAATTAGCCACTTTTCATGATTTTCTACATATTCCCATATATTATGTTAGTTTTTTCATCTTCAAATACCATTGCTACCACATGGTGAGATTTGATAGCTTCACATCTTGTTTTCCTTATAAGTATGGTGTCATAATGCAAAGAAAAAACTAACGAAAAGCTCCACACATGTGCGGTTTTCAAGCCTCATAATATTGCACAAGTCTTCTATCAAGTAATCCTAAACACAAAATACGAGCCAATGAGAAGGCCCCACGTCACTTCAGATATCACAATGTTATTCCTTGGGTAGACATTTTCAGTCACGAGACCAATAAGAACACTCCATGCATGTATAATTTTAGGGCTTATCAATGCCTCAAAGATAAATCTATCAAGTATGCAAAAGTGTGAAGCGTGAGCTAATGAGAAAGCTCCATGTCACTTGAATATCACAATGTTAGTACCTAGCTTGATCTTATCAGTCCTTTTTAGTCATGAACTAATAAAAAGATCCACACTTCTTAAAAATTTGCAATTCGAGTCTTTAGTTAGGGTGTAATGCTTTTAAAGATGCAATGATACGAAACATGCATGAATAAACAACACCCACATTGTGTAATTCCTTCAAAAATTCAAAACTTGTAAGATCTCTAAAATACTTTCCTAGTTAATTTGTGAACTACGAACCAATGAGAAAACTCCACATCATATCGAAATTGCCAAAACTTGTCAGAGCTCACGAGATTATCTATTAAGGTACATAACAAGTGAACAAACAATTGCCATGTCTCTTTGGAAACATTAAATTCTTTAAGATAGATTGTGAATAAACATTGAAGGTTTGAGTAACAATTTGGTGATGGTATACATAATGTCATAAAAATGCATGTTTCTTTTGCAAATTAAAAGCCTGCAATTTCATACTTAAAACCACAATTTTGTTAAGGCATTGTTATTCTAAAAATGTAATTTTAACAAAACAATGTGATAAAGTTGCAACCAAGTAACACAATTATTATTCATAAGGAAAAATGGTTATTGAATCATGTTACAAAATATATTAGAGGGCCCCATGTTTTTGAATAAATCACGGGAGGTTTTGTTCACAAAAATGATGACTATGTGGGGGAACATTGTCAAATGTTAGAACCCAAATCTCTGCACTTCTTCGCTTATTAAAAATTAGAATAATGACAAAATTATTATCCTTGTCAATAATTCAAAATAGAACCTTGAATGCCTCTAACAACATGCAAAGTTCTAAAATAAGATCTAGGAGCAAGTTTTGTGTTTGTAAATTGGAGTCATCTTCTCATTCGAGACAAACTATTCTTGCTTCTTGTGTGATTTTAAGTTTGAGACTTCATTGGAGGGTTACTATGCATGCAATTTTTTGTATTTTTCAAATGAATGCAAGGATGAATAAGGGGGAAATGACATGGGTGTTTATTTTCTACCAACTAGGTGTCCATAGCCCCAATAGAGTTACCTCTGGCTCTTCTCAAGGTATTTCTCCATTACCAATGAGGAGTCTATAACGTCGATGAAGATTACCAAAATCACCTTCCAAACATGAAGCTTTTCTATCTGTTTTTTGAATTTTCTTGTATATATATATATATATATATATATATATATTATTATTATATTTTCTTAAAGAAGGTTGAGAACCAATCCATAAGTATAGGTTTTTCAAGAATCTCTTTTGATAATTGATTTTTAGTGAACAATAATCCTAGTTCATCATAATGACACTTATCTAATTTATAGTGCGAACTTATCTTTCCACATTATCTTAGAAACCTTTATAAATTCACCAGATTGTTCAAAAGTTCAATTCTCATCTTAACATGTATAAATCTTATTTTCAAAATTCCTCAATTTTCAAGGTGTTAGAACTTTGTTCAATCCTTATCTTTGATAATGGACTTCTACATGAATTAGTTACTTGTAATGTTCTCTAGAGCGGTGTTAATGTTTCAATTTAAAGACACAAGAAAGGGAAATCTAAGCTATATGTCTAGATTTTAAAATGATTGAAATCATGAAATTTAGGCAAACACAAGCTATATTAACAATACTTAGAAAACAAACTACTCTAAAAAATCAAGAAAAAAATACATGATAACACAAATTAATCGAATCCTACCTACACCGATCTAAACTCACAGTCACTCTTGATGAATAATGGATGGTAAACAAAATAAGTAATGCTTCAAATACTGACCATTAAATGGAAGTGGTAGTTCATTTCCTTCTAAATCTCTCAATTTGAAAGTATTGTAACCCATTTTTTTGACATTTGGTATGGCCCAATCCATAAGGGATCTAATTTAGCAGGTTTCCCAACCTTTTAATGTGCTTTGTCCCATAGTAAAACTAGATCTAAAATCCAAATTTATTTAACCTTGTAGTTTTGTCAAACCATCTCTTGACTATGTCTTGATAGCTACTAAAGTTTTGAAGTGTTAGTTCTCTAAAATATTCCACTTTCAACATATTTAATAATATTGACTCTACTTCATCCATTTCTCCCATGTATTCTTGCATAAATTTTTAGGTAGGTAAGCTCAAAGTGATGGGGAAGATAGGTTGTGTCCCATATATTAACAAAATAGGGCAAGTCTTTAATGCTTGCTTGTGTCTTGTGCTAGGACCTTAATCATATATCTTATCTTGGATGTATATAGCCGACTTGTGGCTATTATAAATTCTTATCATGATGTATCTCTTTCATATATGTTATATTATCATTAGTGGGTCAGCCTTGGTGATGGCCATAGCATAGGAATAGTATATATAGAGGTTAGTAGGTAGTAGTTGATCATCATATTGAGCATTTGAGTCTTATTGCGTGGTTTGGAGGTTGCCCCCTCGAAGTGGCTAAGCTATTATACTTGCATATTGTGATAATTTATCTATAATATTGTGTTCTTTAGTGTTATCTTGCTACTGATATTCTTATTTATCCAAGTAATTTCCTTACAAGTGGTATCAGAGCTTGATCTCGGCCAAAACTACGTTAAAATCCTAATTTAAAAGAATCGTTTATATCTCTTAATTGGTAGCAAATTTTTTTGAATTTTTTTGGGGTGTTATGAAATCAATCAAGTAAGATCCTCTCTAAATTTCAAGATATTTTGACTTGTTTTGAAAAAAGTTACATCAATTTTAGGGTTTTTGATAAATTTTCTCTATCGACTGCAAATTGTGGAATTTTTCCAATTTCTTTACATTTCTAGAAAGAGGATAAAAAATTAGTTTGAGTTTGTTCTTTAAGTTTTTTCATATTTGGCCGAATTCATATCGAAATACCAAACCCTAAATTTTGACCTTGATCCCTAAATCCTACCATTTTGGGGCATCATGGTGAGGCCTTCCACAAGAGGAAAAAATAATCCCATCACTCCGGGTAAAACCCCAGACAAGGATGAGATAATAGTTGAGGATTTAGAGTCAGAAGGGGTAACTATAGAGTCCTTAGGGCTAGGGTTTACTTTGATGAACCATAAGGTAAGCCAACTTGAGTTTGAGTTATGAAACCTTGAGTTTAGAATGACCAACAAAGAAGATGTAGAAAATATTAGACAACAATTGGAGGATTTCATTCACCAATTCAGTTCAAATATAACAGGTCATCATCTTCTTCCTAATCAACCACAACTCAATCATACTCATATCAACCAAGGTGGATCTTTAGGTCAAAGTAATAGACAAACTAGCCAGGGTGGATCTTCGAGCATGCCCAATCTAAATAAAAACACTCTGCAGGCCTGTAACATGATTCTAAAAGTGAAAATGCGTAAGTTTGATGGGAAGGATCTAATCAATTGGATTAACCAAATGGATAATTTATTTTATCTACATCATATTCCATTAGGACAAAAGGTTACCATGACATCCTTGTATCTCAAACTTGACCAATTTGTTTGGTATTGATGGTTATGTGCTCAAAGGAAAAAGAGTGGTCTCAATGTTACATGGAAAGTATTCACTGAAGAGTTACAATTACACTATAGTTCTAGTGTGTTAGAGAATTATTTCGTAATTAACAAAGTTAAGACAAATAGGATCAGTCAAGGATTACATTCATCAATTCCAAAACCTTTCCTTGTGGGTGGAAAATATTATTGAATAGAATATAAATGACTTATTTCTTGGGGTCTTAAGGAACACATTGAGAATGAGGTGCGTATGTTTAATCCTCATAAGGTTTCAGATTCTATTATCATGGCACGTAGAAGGTAGAGGAAAAATTTATTTCTAGCAGGAGACAAACTGTCACTAATATCAGAGATCGTAGCACCTTGCCACCATCATTCCCTCACCAATTAGACTAAAACCTCAACAAATTGAAGAAAAGAGAGCCAAAGGGTTATGTTTTAATTGCAATAACAAATTTGGACTAGGACATAAGTGTGTTGAAAATAATTTGTTCTACATTGAGGGGCTTGACGAAGAATAAGAGAATGAAGAAGATGAAGAGGTGGACCCAAAGGAGGAATTAGGATATCCCTAACCAATGATATCATGTCATGCAATTTTAGGTATTAGAACCCCCAAACTCTCAAAGTGGTTGGATTATTAAAAAAATAGAGGGTAACAATGTTGATTGATTTAGTAAATACTCACAACTTCATCAATCATAAGTTGGTGGTACGCTTGAAGTGATTTGTTTATCTAGCTCCAGAATGTCAAGTAATGATCGTTGATGGGGGAACTATTAGTTGTTTAGGAAAATTCCATAACATTAATATCACCATGGGAGATTACTTGCTAACTAGCCATATGTATGCCATTTCCATGGGAGGAACAAACATTGTGTTAGGAGTTTAGTGACTTACCACCTTGGGAACCATTGAAATGAATTTCCAAGAGTTGTTCATGTGATTTCAGTCAGAAGGGAGGACTTTTAAACTAAAAGGATTAAGATAAAATTCCCCATAGTTGGTGAGATCTCACTAGATGCAAAAATTTCTTAGAAAAGGTGTAGAGGGGTTTGTGGCACAACTATTTTCATTGGAAGCACATCAGTCAAATACATTTATACCCTCAGATATGCAAGCAATTATAGATGAGAACTCAGTTGTGTTTGGAGATATGCCAAAGGGTTTACCTCTAAAAAGAGACCATGACCATGCCATCCAACTAGTACCAGGAGTCAACCACCCAACATCATACCTTATAGGTACCCCTATATGCAAAAGAGTGAGATTGATAAGATAGTACAAGAGATGTTAGAAGAAGGAATTATTCGTCATAATCAAAGTGCTTACTCTTCTCATGTAATAATGGTATGGAAAAAAGATGACAATTGGTGCATGTGTCTAGATTACACGGAACTCAATAAGTACACCATCAAAGATAACTTTCCTATTATTGTAATTGATGATTTTCTAGATGAGTTGCATGGTGTTGTTTCTTTTAGAAAACTTGATCTTTGTTCTAGATATCATCAAATTAGAATTAGGAATGAAGATATTCATAAAATAGCCTTCAAGACACATGAAGGCCATTATGAGTTCTTGGTAAGGATTTTTGGACTAAAAAATGCACCATATACATTTCAAAGCTTGATGAATTATATCTTTAATCCATTTCTACGAAGTTTGTTTTAGTGTTCTTTGATGATATATTAATCTATAGTAAAACATGGGAGGAACACCTACATCATGTAAATAAGGTGTTGGAAACTCTTGAACAACATCAATTTAAGAAAATCCTTATAAGTGTTCTTTTGGAGTCAAGGGGGTTGAATATTTGGGTCATTTTATTTCTTATGAAGGTGTTAAAGTGGATCCTAATAAGATAAAAGCCATGTTTGAATGGAAGGTTCCCAAAACCCTAAAAAATATCTGAGGATTTTTGGGGCTTACAGGTTATTATCATATATTTGTAAGAAATAATGGTAACATAGCAACACCACTCACACATTTATTGAAGAAGGACTCTTTCCATTAGAATGAGGAAGCTACTACGACATTTGAGAAGTTGAAGGAGGTCATGTGCACCACCCAGTTCTAACCACCCATTGCCTTAAGGGTATGGTATGGGGGCAATAATCATGCAAGAAGGTAGACCCATTGCCTTTGATATATGTCAGTTCAAAGGTAAGAATATATCAAAACTATTTTATGAGAAGGAAATGTTAGCCATACTTCATGAAGTGAAGCAATAGAGACCATATCTAATGGGTATACATTTCAAAGTAAAGATAATAATGATAGTTTGAAATACTTCTTAGAGAAACGTTTATCATCTTAAGAACAACATAAATGGGTCTAAAAATGTTGGGGTATGATTTTGAGATAATATACAAGAAAGGGAAAGAGAATTTAGTTGCTTGATGCTCTATCTCGGAAGGATGAATCAAATGAGGCATTGTTGTGTGCCAAATTTGTATTACAAGATGATTAGATAAAGGATGCAATGTTTGAATGGAAAAATGACCTAGGTACACAAAATCTCATTCAAAATCTCCAACAAGATCCAAGCATGTCAGAAAAATTTGTATGGAAAGGAGATGCTTTATGGTATAAAGATAGATTATACCTATGTAAGAATTCAACCCTTAAAAATAGGGTTCTATCTAAGCTCTATGCTTCTCCAGTAGGGGGGATTTTGGATTGTTGAAGACTTATCATCAAATCAAGAACAATTTCTTTTGGGAATGGCTAAAAGGGTATGTCCAAAAATTTGTGGCAGAATGCATGGTTTGTTAGAAAAATAAGGGCGAAACAATTAAGTCCCCATGTATTTTACAACCTCTATCTATTCCTAGCCAGAGGTGGGAAGAGGTGTCAATGGAATTCATCACATGATTTCCTAAATTAGAAGGGAAAATGTAATCATGGTGGTGGTGGATAGACTCACTAAATATTCCCATTTTGTGCCTTATCACATCCATTTGTTGTGAGTACAATAGCAACATATTTCATGGATACAATTAAAAGCTACATGAGACACCAAAGATTATAATAATTTTTGGACTGACTTGTTCTCATGTTTGGGCACAAAACTAGCTCATAGTTCATCTTATCATCCACACTTTGTGATGGGAAAACAAAGGTGGTAAACAATTATTTGGATGGATATCTTCATTGTTCTACCTCATATAAGCAAGCGAGATGGGTCCAATGGTTACCACCGGCGAATGGTGGTATAACACCTCCTTTTATAATTCATCTAAAATATCTCCTTTCTTGGCATTATGTGGGTACCATCCACCATACACCATCCATCACCTCATCTTTGAGAGTCCAACCAAGGGTTTTAGTAGTTGAAGAACATATTCAACACCAACAAGAGGTAATTTCTAGTCTCGGGAGAACTTGGCCATGGAAAAAATGACATGAAGCAATAGACAAACCAACATCATAGTGAAAGACATTTTGAAGTCGGTGATTGGGTTTTTGTGCATTTACAACCATATAAGAAAATTTCCTTGAAAAAATAGAAAAAGTATAACAAGATTTCACCTAAGTATTATGGCCTTTATCAAGTGTTATAGAAGATTGGCAATGTAGCATACAAACTAGAACTTCCTCCGACCACTCGCATACATCCAGCTTTTCCATGCATCGTTCTTGAAGAAGGTAATTTGACAGATGGTATCATCCCAAAAAGTGTTACCCGAGCTTGATGAGGAGGGAAAAATCATATTGGAACTATAATGCATCCTTTAGCCACAGACTAAGCGATTGAGGACAAGGGTCATCACTGAGTATTTGATCAAGTGGAAAAAGATAGACAATGAAGACATAACTTAGAAGGATGAAAACTTTTTACAGCAACATCCAGAGCTTCTCAATATTGGGGACAATGTGGCTTCAAAGGGGATGACCATGCTAGGCCCTTAATCATATATCTTATATTGGATGTATATAGCTGAATTATGGCTATCATATCTTCTTATCATGATGTATCTCTTTTATATATGTTATATTATCATTAGTGGGTTGACCTTGGTGATGGCCATAACATATGAATAATATATATAGAGGTTAGTAGGTAGTATTTGATCATCATATTGAGCATTTGAGTCTTATTGCATGGTTTGGAGGTTTCCCCCTCGAAGTGGCTAAGCTATTATACTTGCATATTGTGATCATTTATCTGTAATATTGTGTTCTTTGGTATTATCTTGCTGCTGATATTCTTATTTATCCAAGTAATTTCCTTACGTCTTGTTTTATCTTCCCAAAGTGCATATTTCAACAATAAGTGCTAGTTTCTTGGTTTATCCTCTGCAAACTTTTTAATGACATCTATCAATTTTTATTTGTAGATTCAACCAATTCATTAAGGGTAATAATTTGATGAAAACTTAAGAATGAGCTGATTTTCATAAGCCCATTTAATAAATTATATAGTTTGAAATTCAGGTCCATATCACACACTAGGTAGGATGGGGTACCATACATGGTAGTGATATTTTCCTCAAAGAATTTTATTACCTCTTTAGCAGACTATTCTTGGTTTTTATAGTTTCGGTCCATCTAGTACAATAATCTCTATAATTTAGCAAGAATTTATGACCTTAATAAGAATTGAGATTTATAACCCCTAGAAAATCTAAGTCCCATTGTGCAAATGGTTTTTCGCAAAACATGGTGCAAGGGCATTGTTGCATTCTTTTATTTTCATACAAATACTTGGCATTTATGACATGTTCTCACTTAATGGTGATCGTATTTGAAAATTGTGGGCTAATAATATCTAGCTCTCGGTATTGTGTGAGCTATGGTGTTCCCTAATAGATGACCACTCCCTAACTTCCGGGAAATTTGTTGATGATATCGCTTTCTTGTTCTTTTGAAACACACCCGAGGAGTATGCCTTCACAATTCTTTCCATATAAAAATCCCTGGTTTATCATATAATGGGAATCCTTTAAACTAAATTCTATCTATTATTCCTTATTCAATCCTAGAGGAAAATAAGTGTGGGTCGGAAAATAAATGATTTGATCATACCATTCAGGAGCCTCGATATCAAGATTGAGAACTTGGGGATTCTCTTATGATATTAGTTGTATGAGACCTTGTCCTCTCACTAGATTGGATGAGTGGACTTCAATGTCATATTCCTACAACTATGCCATCCATATTCTTCTTATTTTACCTAATTCATTCTGTGCCAACATCTGCTTAATTTTCGGGTCTGGTATAATGACATGTACTATGTTCCTCAAAATATAATCCTTGAACTTTGTGACTACCTTGAACAAAGCATATGCCTACTTATCTAAGGTGGACTATTTTATCTTGGCATCCTTCAGATTGGTGCTCATAAAAGAAATGGTATGTTATTCCCATGCGTGTCTTTGAGCAAGCACATCTCAGTAATTGTATGTTCACAAGCGAAGAAATATAGGTATAAGTATTTTAAGAAATATAGACAGTCAACATTGGTGCTTGCATAATGACATAATTAATGCTATTGAATGATGCCTTTGGTTCAAGAGTCCAATCAATTTTTGCATCCTACTTAAACACCATTAAGTTGTTTTACAATCTCTATAAATCCTAAAATAAAATCGGCAATTAATATTACCTAAGGACTTCAATTATTTTGTACTATTTGAAAGGAAAATTTTAGAAACAACATTTTCTCTATTAAGGTCAATATACATATCTTACTTGGTTATCATATGACCAAGAATATTACCTTTTATTACTATAAAATGATTTTTTTGGGATTCAAATAAATTCCATACTATATGCATCTTTCAAGTACCTTTTCGAAATGATGAATGTGTTTGACTCGTGCTTAGGAAATATAGTTAAACCATCCATGTAAAAAATTATACATTTTCCAATTAATCCTTGAAAATTAAAGCCCAAAGCTCTCTGAAATGTGGCTCCTACATTTATCAATCCAAAATGCATTCTCTTATATGTGCAGTTCCCATTTAGTTGTGAAAGCAATCTTAGTTCTATCATCCTTGTCCACCAACACCTAGTTGTATCCCGAGAACCCATCCAAAAAGGACATCATCTTAGTACCACTAACTATTTGTATAACCTCATATAAATATGACAAAGGATAATTGTCTTTCTCAAGATTTATTCAAGTTTATGAAATCAACACAAAGTCTAATCTCACAAGTTTTTTTCCTTAAAAGAACTAAGTTAGCTACCCATGTTGAATGTCTAGATGTGAAAGTAATACATACCGCCAATAATTTCTGTACTCTTGATGATCAAGGGCTCAAGGATATGATTAGTTGGTTGTTTCCTCTTTCTAAAATTATTTTGGTCCTTCGAGGGATGTTGTGGGTTATGAATTTGGGGTCAAATAAATTGATATATTTATATGACCAAGTAATAACATTTTTGATAAACATGAAGGAGTTTGTGATCTCAAATCTCTCTTTGTTATTACATTCCACACCAATATTTAATTTTTTTGGTAATTTTGATGTACCAAGATTTATAGGGATAAAATTCCACATTTTGATTCAACATGTTTAGATATTTCTAGAAGCATGTCCAAATCATACAACCTTTCTAAAGATAACACACCTTTTGGAATTCTTTTCTCTTTTGATTTCAAAACTCCATCTTCCTCATAATATTCATCATGAAAATTTTCTAATTCATTAATAACTTGAGACTCAAATACACCTGTAGAATTCATAAATTAAATGATTTTATGATCATCACTACAAACTTGAAAGTGTTTTACATTATCGGGATTAGTAGGGCAAGGAATCAACTCTATTGTGAACTTTTACAATTTAGATTCAGCCCAAGGTGATAAATTTGCAGCTGAAGCTTCCAAGGCACCTGCACTTTGGAATAGCTTGTATTTTAAATGCATCAAAAAGATCAATCAAGTCCTAAGCTCAGTGCTTGTAATGTTTAAGGTATGACAATTTGCATAAAAATTTCTCTTGACCTAGTTAATAACTAACTTTGAGTCATTGAATACTTTCAAATTCTTAACCTTATGTGCGAAAGGAAATTGAAATTCAAGGACTAAAGATTCATATTCAGATAAATTTTTTGTGCATGGGAATTGCAATCTATATACAACAACATATCTCTTCTCTTAGGGACTGATCAGGACCACTCTTGTACTTAAACCTTATTTTGATATAGCTCTATTAAATAATAACTTCTATACTTCATTAGAAACTAGGTCAATCTTGGCATGGGTTCTAGGAGTGGTAAATGGCATTTATATACCTATATTTGTAGATAATGACATTACTTTATCATTTTTAGAATTATACTTGGTGATTTGATAGACCATTTTGGGTTCTTTTGTCAACTTTAATTTGATTGGATACACCTTTCCAAGGTAACCACATGTGGGAGAAATCAGTAGCCATGTATTCATTCAATGTCTTAGACCAATATTTACTCAACAACATGCCATATGCATCAATAATGTCCACTTATTGTATATCACTGGGCTATTGAATTCTATATTCAACATCCAACCGCATGTGGACATT
The DNA here is from genome assembly GCA_018340775.1 of Taxus wallichiana var. yunnanensis. NCBI lineage: Eukaryota > Viridiplantae > Streptophyta > Pinopsida > Cupressales > Taxaceae > Taxus > Taxus wallichiana. Next base: position 341,728,608 of record CM031238.1, read on the forward strand.
CAAGAATTTTCCTACCACGAGGACATTATACTTGTCTAATTGATGGACCACTACAACCGACTTAGTTGGTGTCAAACCCAAATTTTAGAAAAATCCAAGGGCATCAAATTTTCTAAAGCACCTAAATCCACCAAAAAATGTGCACATTTTTCAGAAATATCTTAATTTTTAATACAAAGGAGGAACTTCTTTCCTAGTTCTATGAATAACCATGTTTTTTTGGGTGTCTTCTTTTTTATTAGATGCAAGTTTAGTTGAAAAGATTTTAAAAAGAGGCATCATTATTCTACGATCTAAGATAAATCATGAAGTGTTATGTTTGATTTTATATTCTTAATATCCTCAAAAATATTTTATCCTCCCTTAGGTTGCACTAAAGATGCATCTTCTTATTTGGGATGTGTTTTAAGTTCATCTTGACCAAATTTATCATTACCTTTTGTGTGGAGGATTTTTTTCGGCACAAGGATTAGTTGGAGTATCCAAATTTTTGAAATGAGTAGAAGTGGTATGTGGTTATTTTATTTTACTCATGAGAGCATAATATCCTTCTTGGTATTGTTGAAGATCCATGACTTCATATACTTCTTCCATTGGTTTGTTATCATCTTATGAAGGAAGGTGACTGAATCTAGGATATTGAAATTGGATGTGTTAGATGAATTTGGTGTACTGAACTCAACATAGGATTTCCCTTTATTTGGAATAATATTAATGTTTATAATTTCCTCTTTGAATATGTCAAATACATTGTAAAATTCTAAACACTCTTATTCACTATGTTTTTAGTATTATGAATATTACACCAACCATTAATGGCTACTTCTATGATATTGATATTAGACATATTATTTAGGAAGGATCCACATTTGTTTGGATTTGAGTGTGGATTTACCTATGGTAAGTGTAATTGGTTCAATTATCATCTATGTTTGTATGACCCATCTATTTCTCAATCCTAAGAAGTTACTACACAACTTTTGTACCATCCTCTCAGTATAGCATTTACATCACTTGAAGCTGGTTTAAGAGGTGTAACAATGGCCATGGGGAAAAATACAAGGGTTTGATCATGAGGATTTGATTGATTATTTAAGAAACCTAGGTGTTGATTTAGAGAAACATGTCTAATTGTAACTAGAATTAGAGCATACATGTTTTGATTGGCATTAGGAATTGAGTATGGGTCATAGTATTTTGAGTTATGTTTGGACTAGTAGATAAGGGTTGTCCTTGTAGGTACAAAATATTTTTTTACTTTGATTGCTTCATTGTATGCCCATGTCAAAGTAAATACACTAGAAAATATCTTAATAAACATCGTTGTCATGGGATCTAAAGCATTTTTGAACATCTCAAGAGATAAGGAATCATTAGGTTTGTAAGAATATTGTACTTTTCCATATAAATTTTGAAACCTAGCATTAAATATCATAACAGTTCATTGAGTTATCTTCTCATGCTAAAAACTGATGATAGAAGATAATAGGGTCAATGGCTTGCATGCATACTTTTTGATGAATGTTTGTTCAAAAATTTCCCAACTTGTTATTTAGCCTATAGGTAAATTAAGGAACCACTTATAGGGCGCATCTTGCAATGTTAATGGAAAAATCCTACATGCTACATCTCTATGTTGGACATCCAACAATCTCATAGCTATTTTGAATGATATAACATGTTATTTTGTTGTCTTTCCTCCAAAGTAGAAGTGTAGAGAGGTATATACTTATATTTCTTAGAAAGACATGTAAAGGTTGATCCAAATTCAAAGGAGTTCCTCCTAACTATGCTGTTGCCATGTTGAATGTGTTTAAATTTGAATGGGTTGGTGAATTGGTTGAGTCCTATAATCTCTTATGGAACCCCTATCAAATCTTGGATTTCTATGGAATTCTAATGGTTTAGATAGTAATAGTCCTAAATTTGACATGGACCTTGTGAGCCTAATAGAATGATTTGAAACCAAAGGATCTAAGATTGGTGATCTTGTGTCAGCGATTTTAAGATCAATTTATATTTGATGTGAATTTTAAGCACTCAATTTACATCTATTGATGTACTTGTATGGGAACTAGAAGTCATAGGCCCTTATTACTACACCATACTTTCTGTTGATGAGGTTTTTCTACACCCACATGCATAAATGAGGAAGTTTTACATTCCCTACTCATTTTAGAGAATAAATGGGGTTGAATTAATGCACGAGTTACGGGTATGTGGTTTACAAATAACTAAGTGGTGGAGTAACAAGAATGTAACTTGTTTGGAGATTCTCACTATACTCACATTTCCCATTTTTTTAGTAGCATTACCTAAAAGGTTTATTTTGGCTCTCATAAGACTCACCTCAAAAAAGTTGTAAAAAGAGTAGGGTAGGGTAAATCAGAATTTTTTTCTTGGAAACACTTAAGGACTACTATCTTAATGATACCATTGTATGATTCACCAAGGATACTTTCGTATCAACTTAATCCTAACTCAACATAGGATTAAGGTGACAAGGAAAAGTGATTGTTGGATTGATATTTTAGTAAACACATGTTGGGAAAACTCATATTATTTTGAGTTTCCTGTAAAATATTATTAACACACATCCATTCAACAAAAAATATTTGAAATAATAGTAATTCAAATCAGTGATTGAAATTGTTGTTGCATAATTCAACTTGATGCTACTAAATATCATGAAACACCATATAGCTAATTAGTTACATGATGTATTACTAAAACATCCAATTACATTTGCACATTAACACTATGCTAATCAAGATGCAAATAATTAAACTTATGATTATATAAGTAACTACTGCACACTTAAAAATGATAAAGTAAACCATACAATGATTAATCAAAATAACTGATCTAAGAAATTTACCAAACAATATGCGAAAACAATCACCTCGAACAATCCTTAGAATTTCAAAGTTCCTCCTTCATAAAAATCTTCCTTCAAAGTGGATATACAATTGATATATTTATACAAAATATACCACTACTTGAGGCTTAAAAATATCTAGTTTAAAAATAGAATAGGCTACACTCAAGTGGCTAACATAAACAAAAGACAATTCCTTTCATGCAAGAAAGATTATGTTGCATATCTTTAAGATTGAATAATAAACCATTAAAATAGAAACATAACTTCTCATCCAAGTTTTATTGAGATCCATTTTGTAGTTTTATGAGTTGAATGCATCTAATTTCGTTGGAGCTCAACCCCACATGATTTGAATTCATTATATATATATATATCCAAAATGGGTGGCCTCATTAAATCAAGAACTTCTTGAATTATCACTAGGACCCTGCTATAAATAGATTTAACAGATTCACTTAGAAGTGAAACTTTCTCCACTTTACCATTCGTAGAGGTGACTAATGCCATGACAAGAAATGTCTACCCACCATATCAGTTTGTGCAAAATTGGAAGCTAGAGCAGAAATGAATTCTTACAATTATTATTCAAAGAAAGAAATTTGAATCAACCTCCCACTCAATAGGTACATTGAAGTAATATGAGATTCAATTAGAAGCTCATACAAAGTCCTCAAGGCCACTTTTACACTAGGAAAAGTATTTTTGGTACAATCGATGCTTTTGAGCATTAATAGAATCTAACATAACATGCATTCTCTTGAATGACTTAGATGTCTAAATAAGATGTCATTTATTTAGCAAGATCAATGAAATATTGGGGATATACATCCATGACCTCCTCTCCCGTATGAGCCCTTTTAGAGATTCTCAAAATGTCCTCCTTAGTCTCCATGTATATTGGGGTTGTTCCTCAAGTTGATTTCCTCTTGGACACCCTATTTAGAGTTCTGTAGGAGAATCATATTTGAGATCCAATTTTTGATATTCAATTTATACCATAATAGAAGCTATTGCGTTTTGTCCACTGGGAGGAGTCCATGTTCCTCCGGGGTAAAAGGGATGATTATAGTTATAGAAGGAAATGTAGAGGAATACCTCACCACTTGTGGTGTTTAATTTAATATAGGATAAATAGGTTCAAAAGGGGCCAAAAGATGACTCATGAAAATTTAAATAACAATGGGAGTTGGGAAAGAGGAAATATAAATGTGGGAAGGGAGTGGAAGGAGTGGCATGGGATTCTTGGTAGAAATATATGAGGAATACATGGAGTGATGGGAGGAAGCAATAGTGGATTAAGAAACTAATTGGATGATGGAGGAATTAGAGTAAGGGACTAGAAAGAGAGAAGGATGCATAGGTGCCTTCAATTTGGATTTGGAGGATATTTTGACAATGGCACCATACAAAGTTGGAAGTGAAGAGGATACAATGAAAAATGAGCATAAATAATGGTTGCATGAACTCAAATTTTGATTCTCGGTGTTTTTGTAGAAGACACAACTAGATGAGTGGGTGTTACTATAGTGATTCAAATATATAATTAAGAAAGGGAAATTGTGATTGGTGGATTCACAAATGAGGACATTGGGAATGAAAGAGGAGGAGGTAAATATATGAAGAAATAGGTGTAGAAGAAGTAGGCGGTGGAATTGAAACTTATGCTAAGATAGAGGCTATAAGAGAAGGAGAAATAATAGGATTAGTTGAAATAGGAACGTAAAATTTAGTGGGATAAAATGTCCCATGATCACACCTTGCCTCATTGTCATAAGAATTAGAAGAAATGATGATATTACTAGTAAAAATGCCTAGGGAAGATGGAATAGAAGAAGATGCCATACCCAAATAACTAACAACCGTTGAAGGAAGAAGAGAAGGGAGATAGCCATAGTTTCCATGGTACTTACTAGAGAGGAACTTGTAGTAGGACTATTCACTTGTATTCTTGTAACTACCCCTATATTTCTTGCAGGGCCTAAGAGTTGTGTGAATGGAGGGGATGTAGGGTTGGAAGGACCAAAATTTTATTTAGATGTAGAAGGAATTCCAACAAGAATATTTATAAGTTTCCTAGGGCATGTACCCTAGTTATATGAATCTTCTTCTTCTTCTTCTTTACTTCGCTTCCTATCATAGCCTAAGTTCTATTCCAATAACTCTAATAGATTCCCAATAGGTGTGTAGGTGACCTTAAAATTCCTCATGTTGAGGGCCACTACTTGATCATCGGTCTCATTATTATAGACCAAGTTATCCTTATGTGTTTGATGATTGTAATTAAAAGTGTGCATGCCTGAGGTGTTTTTGAAAAATTGTGTAACTCTCCCTGCAAGATAAAATTTCCTTGAAGTATGATACTCTTGATGAAATGATGGCCTATGTGTATCCAACCTATTAGATTTTAACCAATCATTGATTATTATCGAACCGACTGGGAAGGGAAGAGTGGGATAGGTGGAATTTTGCTTCTTGTTCTTTTTCAATATGGATGATGCCATGGAAAATCTAATATGCAATCTATTGCTCAACTATTTTGTGTAGAATAAACTCAGGTTTTCTTAATGGGATGGAGAGGATTCCATTTACTCGATCATAATAAAATATTCATGGCACCAAAAATCTTTCCAAGGACTTAATGTGTTGATTATTCTTTGGATGACTCTCGGCATCGGGGTATCATATATAACATTAAAGATAACATGGTAAAAATGATTACAAACTACTTTAATTCTATTCCTAAAATTATACATGTGCATATTAATTAAGACCTTAGAAACTATAGAGGGTGTTGAGTTGTCTAGTTGGTAACCCCACAAAAAAGTGTTGAATTGAATGCACTAAATCTAGTATGTAGGACATCATATAAAAGTTTTCCCCCTTATTATTAACTTATACAAGGCTATTGAAGAGGTTGTAAGATAAAAACCTAGCCAAAGCATGGATATTTTCATCATTGATAATCATTGCTAGTAAGGGTACCCAAGTCTAACCGACATGTAAAATATCTACTACACTTTGAATAACCTATTTATTAAGGCCATTCCAAATCTATCCCTCACCTGAAATATTTGATAGTCATCTTATCAGTGGAGAATTTAGACTTGAAGCGAGTTTGGTATTTTTCCCAATCTTTAAGCACTTCCCGACCTTATTCTTATGTCCACATTTATTTACTATCTCTTGATCGAACTTAATATTAGATGGAGGAAGATGATAGTAAATAGAAATTACATCCTCAATAATATTTACAATCACGTTACCTATTTTTGATATCAATATCCCGCTTCTACAATCTACATTGGAACCTCCTATGCCCTAAAGTAAATCAATGTATGACATCACCTCTGGTTTACCAACTAGAATTTGCAACCCAATTTTTGAATAACCACTAATTCCATCATACATTGCGCTTTATCTTGGACCGCTTCATCATAATCATCTATTAATATGTCCTCCTCAACCTCCATTTTCGAGCTATGTAGTGCCCTACGCCAATGCCTTACTTGTTAAAAACTTTGTCACTAAAGAATTGTTTTGAGAAAAGGTATACACATAAGCCTCCATTCATAAAAATCTTAAGAAATAGTTGAACAACCATAGGTTTACAAAGCTTTTAATATCCGAAAGTTGAAATTCTTTGTTTTCTTTCACAATTACTTGATTTTAAACTTTAGACACTCTGTAATAGCTCAAATGAAAGGTGCTTGATGAAATATTTTTGGCCTATTTGAATCTTGCTAATTCATGCTAAAACGGATATAAATCATCGCAACATTTAAGTATACTCGGTCATTTATGCATTTTGACATTGAAATTGAGCTACTCATGCCTTTATATTTGATGTGGCTTTAATTAGCCACTTTTCATGATTTTATTCCCATAGATTATGTTAGTATTTTCATCTTCAAATCCTATTGCTACCATGTGGTGATATTTGAATTCCTCACATCTTGTTTTCCTTGTAAGAACTATGTTAGAATATGAAGAGTGAACCAATGAAAAATATCTACATATGTAGGGTCTTTATGCCTCACACTAGTGTACGGTCTTCTATCAAATAAGCCCGAGAACAAAGTGCAAGCCAATGAGAAGGATACACATCACTTTGGATATCATAATATTAGTCCTTGGGTATACCTTGTAAATTTTTATTAGTCACGAACCAATAAGAAAAAATCCACACATGTATAATTTTAGGGATTATGAATTTCACAAAGATACCTATGTCAAGTATTCCAAAGCGCGAAGTGTGATTTAATGAGAAATTTCCATGTCCCTTAAAATATTGTAATGTCACCCCTAGGTTGATCTTTTTAGTCCTTATTTATCATGAAAAAATAAGAAAGATCCATGCTTCTTTACAAATCATAACACTAGTATTTAGCTAGGACGTAATTCTTTGAAAGATGCATTGATGTAAAATGAGCACAAATGAGGAATATCCATGTTGTGTAATTCCTTTGCAAAATTCAGAACTTGTAAGATCTCTAAAATACTTGCCTAGTTAATTTAAAAACCACGAACCAATGAGAAAAATCCACATCATATCAAAATTGCCAATTTTTTCTAGACCCGTACCATAGGTTTATCTTTTAAGGAACACAATGAGCAAACAAACAACCACTACATCACTTCGGAAATATTAGAGTCTATAATATGGACTGTGAATGAACATTGATGGTTTGAGTAACAATGTGGTAACTATATATAAAATTTCATAGAACAAAAATGTATGTTTCTTTTAAAAACTTAAAGCATGCAATTTCATACTTAAAACCATAGTTCTGCTAAGGCATCATCACCCAAAAACATAATTTTGACAAAACAATGTGACAAAAATGCCACCAAGTAACACAATTATTATTCATAAGGAAAAATGGTTCTTAAATAATTTACAAAGTATATCATAGGTCCCTATTGTCATTCTAAATGTCTAGTATTCAAAATTTAAAATTTTGTCCATGACAACTAAGCCCACCATTTGAAAACCTTTTCCCGGTCATTGTGAACCCTTCCTCCGCCAATCTATCACCTTAAAAACCCATCTAGGTATGTGTCACCCTCATTTTTACTAAGAGGAAAGTGATATCATGGTTTTAAATAGTATTTCATGTATAGGGGAATGAATCTATATTGATTTCATGATAATAATAAGCTCTGAGATGGAATAGTGTTCTCCAAAGCACTAAATTGGCTATTTTTAGCCATATTGCAGCATATGGACATCCTCCAAAAGCTGAAAGGGAAGAATTAAACCATGTATAATTTATATAGGATACCAATTAAGTGATCCAAGGTAGTTTAGGAAAAATATGTAGAGATAATTGATGCCGAGAACAAGTTAAGCAAAATTGGGTCTTTTTGGGCACATGAATAAAGGCTCTAATGGAGAAAGTCAACTTATTTAGAAGATTATGGGAGTTTTGGGAGGAATTGGAAGATCATAAAATACTCAATGGAAAGGTATTTTAATTAAATATATTATGGAAACATACATTTTTTCCTAAGCCTTCAATATTCTCTATGATAACTCAAGTCAGTATTGGTGCTCCTTCATGTTAAAAGGGTAAATGGTGCCAAAATTAAAATTTAAGGTATAATTTTCTCCTAATAATGGTTGGTATGATCTTAAAAGGTTATTTAGAGTCAAAATTATATAATATTTGACCGCAAAACACTCTTTCATGCTCTCGGGGTAGAAAAAACACTCATGGTGTCCTAAATCGCACTCTGGGGTGACATCAAAATTTCAAAATGGATTGGTCTCAATTTTTCACCATTTGTGTACCATTATATTTTCCCTGAGGTGATAAGGAAAAAAAAATCATGGCACCGCTTATGGATGTTATTTTTGTCACTTAAAACTTGTGACTTGAGTGATTAGGTAAGCACAATGCAAAATATACCACTTTCTCATGATAAAGACCCCTTGGTCACATTTTTTCATCTTTTCCCCCCTTGGATTGTCCCCAAGGTTAAAGTGGAACAAAAAGGTGTGACCCCCTCTCTCATCTAACCCCCAGACACATGCAAAACCAAATGCCAACTCATGCGTGCTAATTTCTAGCCCCCATGCATCTCACTCACATGAAACCACAAGGTGACACTTGTATAGTTATATTGATAGTCATAATTTTGTGTCCCTTATGTACCCTCTATTCCCTTTATCCCTATTGTACCATATTTTTTAGGGTATAACTCTACTTCAACTCTCATCCAACCCCGATTAAACTTGTTTGAGTCAAACTTGAGTTAAGGTGTACAAGTGAGAACAAAAGCTTCATATTCAAACACTTATCCATTTTTATGTTATAAAGATTCATTTTTAATCCAAAAATCACTCTCCTTTCTATTATGCTATTAAAAATATTCCATAGGCCTTATATGCTAAAAATGGAAACCTACTCATATCTCCCAAACCCCTTGTTCACTTCTAATGAGATTTTAACGTCTCCTTCTCAAAAGAGCCTTTCAAATGAATCCACAATTTAATCCAATGGTGTTCTACATTATTTTTAATGGCCAAACAAAATTACCGAAATTAAAACTCAATTTTCATATCTACAGAGTTCTAGCGATTGAAATCCTCTAAAAATTAGAACAAAGCATCCTTGTGAAATAACAAAACTTTTGAGACCACTTTCATTCCATTCCAACACTAGGAAGACCCACTTCTAAAAATAGTAAGCCTTCCTAAGCCTCAATGTCTATAAATAATAATTTTTGTAAATAGTTAATTATTTAAGTTGACATCGCCCTCGCACATCAGGGAAACTCAAAACTACCAAATTAAGCAACTGGTCACTTAAATGGTCTTATCAAAATAAGGTTTACTAAAAATAATAAGTGTCGGGATATTGGTCAAGAAACAAGATTTCTGAACCCCTCATGCTGAAGAAAGAGCACTTGGATAAGTTTGAAATAGTGCAGAACATTTTTTAGATTAGGTAAATATTTGGTTTTGGGGGACCAAAAACCCGCAATACATATATAGAGCCGATAAAAGTAAGGGTAAAAGAAAACCCCCAAAAAAGCTAGGGCCTAGAAAGGACAAAACAACTTGGCCAACACAAAATCCCAACAAGGAGCAAGGAACTAACAACCTTAATTATAATATATTATTATTATTATTTTAATAATGCAAAACATATTAGTGACTTGAAAGATTCATGATTTTGCACTATGCACTTTCAATTGAATGAAAGAGAAATTATTTTTTTCGAGGAGAATACCTTTTCCAATGAGTAATAGATGAGATTTTTTTTTGAGAATGTCAAGGTTGATTCCATTCAAAAGGAAACATCTATGTCACGGAGGTGAATTTTGAAGCCAAGAAGAGAAAGGTGATGATCTCTATGTTCTAACTCCAACATTGTGTTAAAAAGGATCATCATATTTCCATATAAGTGCAAATCTTGCAATAGTGTTTATAAACACTCACTCGAGCCTTGGATTATGTCCACATCTCACAAGAGGATGAATTTGCAATCATAATGTTCCAACTCAACAAGAGGATGAATTTGCAATCATAGTGTTCCAACTCAACAAGAGGTCAAAAGTAGGACACTTCATTTATGGATTATTCACTTAAGATCCATTAAAAGTAGTTTCTTCATCAATATAAGCTTCCCCATCTCCAGATTTTCACTTCTCTCTCTTCTTATCTCTCCCTCCCTCTCTCTATAACATTCTATTTCTTCATTGGGAATGTACTTTTTCACTCTTTCATCTTATTCACTTAAGTGACTTAATTTTGTATTATAAAAGTCCCTTTTCAAAAATAAGAAAAGGACTTAACTTCATTCTCGGAATGTGAAAAGTCACAAGTGGTGGTGAGATGAAAGGTCACATGGGGAGGAGAGGAAGAGACATCTTGTAAGCTATAAATTGGGATGGTTTCTCCATTCCAAAAGGGTTAACAATTGTTGATTGTTGTAAGTTGTTGGATTTCACTACTACTGCAAGCAATAAAATCTACATTTATTCTATCTCCTTATCTATGTTCCTCCATTCCCTCTACTCTCCAACTTTGTAAGCATTGTAATCTTGTACAACTAAGAAGGAACTTTGTGTCCTTGATTAATGGATCTATAGAACTTTGTGTCTCTAATTTATTAGTCTTGTTATTGATTACATGATTGAATTATTCTAATTGAATGTGGACCTACTCTAGTTACTATTGGCAAGAATCTACTAGTTTCTACTAACAAAATTAACCATATCTCTCTATTAATTCTACTCCCCTTTACCTCTCTCTAAGCTAATTCCTCCCAGTACACTATACAAGAACTTTTCCATAGGTTTATTGGCTTATTCTTATGCAATCCGTGACCTAAAGGCCACCCCACAATTTTAGTTTGGTTACATTTAATAATGGGAGCCTACCCACTCTCAACAAGGAAGGGCTTAGCCTCCATGACAGATTAGTGGAAATCAATAATTTTCACTACGACAAATTATTTCACAAATATTTTTGGTGACTCTACTGGGGAAGATATGCCCTTTGTGTACCCTTAAAAGATCTTTGAAAATCCAAAAATGTATATTTTCCAAAATCCATAACAACTAAAAATATAAAAAAATCCTATATGATGCTCAAGAGCCTTATTGTAATCCTATTAAAAATCTATATTTTTCTAGTTTCATTCCTTTCTAATGCTTTGAGAAAAACTAGCGGAAAGAAGACTCAAGAAAGAAAATCAAATAGGTGTAATTGTATTCTTTCATAATCTTATGTTCAAGCCACTAAAAATCAAATTTCATACTTGATCCCATATACATCCCAAGACATGTTCTTGAAAATCCACTTGAAGATCCCATTGAAGAATTAGTTGCAAGATCATTAGATATTGTCTCACCAGAAGAAGAAGAAGAAGAAGAAATGACTGCACCTATGCGATGGGGAAAAAAACCGGTCCGCTAGTGTTGGTTCCTCCACTTCATGAATTACCAAAAGGATCGAGAAAGAACTGCTCCAAATTATATGGAAATGGAAATAAACATCCAGATGATAAAATTACAACTTTCATCATATCCTGTGGCATTTTTAGAGTGGGAAATGAAGATGTTTCCATTTGAATATTCATGGAGTCATTGTAAGATGCCATTGCAGAATGGTTTTACTATTTGCTACCTCATCTAATCACCGATTGAGATGATATGAAAATAATTTTGAAGCAAGATTGACTATTGTGGAAGATTCCCATGTCCTCCTTTCTCAATTAGCTTAGATGGAGAAAGAACTGCAAGAACCCATGAGAGAATTTGTGGTAAAATTTAACAAGTTAGTCAACAAAATTCCTACTAGTTCTCATCATACTGCTAGTTCTCATCGTCACATGAGCCCTAAGTTTTAAATCACCTTCTCAAGGTCCAACATAAAGACTTTTTTGGTGAGTATGAAAATGATTGTGAATTAAAAACCTTATTTTTCGCATTGGGAAAAGATGATGACCTTTTCAATGAATAACGATAAATGGAATGGTGTTTGATTCTCCTGAGGATGGTTCCATTAAATATGAAGACATTATCAATGAGAAATATATGAGTAAGAGGATGCTTGGATATTTAAAAATTGACTCTACCGGAGGGAAGGATGTCTTTGTCATGGAGATGAATTTCAAATCTCAAAATGGTTAAGATAGGGAAGAATATAATTTCCATATCACATGCCCAACCTTGTGCTCATTTTCTTTTCAAAGAGATGAATAAATGTACACACCACATCATAGTGAAAATAAAGTTAAAGGTGAGCCAATTTGCATGAAGGATACTTGCTTTGAGAAATTGAGAAACATGGAGCATCAAGAGGCTTGTGATAGTGTTCAAAATATTAGAGTAACTTCCAAGAACCAGCTCATAGAGACCATGGTCATGAAGCATGTAAAAATTAAAGGTAAAATTACCATCAAAGATCATAAGCACCAGTGTGAAAATAGTAAGCTTTGTATGATCAAGACTCATTCCTGCATCAGTAATAGAAAATCAATAATTGGAATAAATTTGGCAATTGGAAACAAGACATCAAAACAAAAATGCAATGTGATGTCTAAGTGGATCCTCACTTACAAGAACAATCACACAAAAAGAAAGGGGTCATAATTCAGTGAGCCGCTTAATGGATTTGCCGAACAAAGGAATTTTGTGAAACCCATGCACGAGTAAACATTCAAGAAAGAATCAATACTACAAAGTGAAAGTGGGTTATCTCCCACATGTACCATAAGTGCTTTATGAATGTTGTATCATGGTTTCCCTTTCTGTTGTGGTTTCCCTTCTATTTTGTGTTTCCTTTCCTTGTCATATGTTTGTTCCATTTATTTCTTGGTTGTGTTTTTAGATTTTCTAGTTGTTTAGTATGGTGAATCTATGGCTCGATGGATAAGGAATTGGTCTAATAATCCATGAGATACCTTAGGCCCTTCATTACCCTTTATCATCTAATATCCTCGAGTTAGAGCTAAATTTTTCATGCTAAATGTCTAGCATAAAAATTGAAAATTTTGGCCATGACAATGTTGGTGTGTGTGACTTGCCTTGTCATCACTTGGCCTATTTTCCACCTCACATGATGAGTAATATTTCTTAGTGAGAACATAGGTCATTAGGTGTAATTAGGGTTCCACGTTTCATGCACAAGAGTTACATAATGCTACTATATATGTACCCTTTCTATTTGATCTATGAGAATGAGTAGAGCTATTATTTCATGCATGATTTTCCTTTGTTTTCGATTTATTTCTGATTACTTGGAGCATTCATGACACTTGAGTGAAAAATATTTGATGTGCATGAGGTTCTCGTATTGATCCTTGTTTTGGAATATTCTTTTTTTTAAGTTGACTGTTAAATCATTTTTAGAATATTACTAATAAGGTTTAACAGAGTCTTGTTTTGGATTTTATGCCGGTTTTCTAGTTGTGCATGTGTAGGTTTTAGTACTTTCTCTGTTAGATCTATCTATCTACAACTAAATTTAGAGAGAAGCTCTATTTTGGAGGTAGGTTCTGTATTTTTAGTTTTATCGCTTTTATTTTTCATTACAAGTATAATTTTTATTGATTTTTTTGTTTTGATTTGTTTGATCCTCCTCCCTTGTTGTTTTGCATATTCTGGTTTACCCACAGTAACTTGTTTCCTCTTACCAAATTGGTTGAGCTCTTCGCAAAGCTCGAGAGATCCTCATGCGAGCCGGTCTTTAAAAGGTGAGTTGGGTTTATTGTTTGCATTAATTTGGATTGGGTTTTGTTTTACATTCTAGTTGGGTTATTTCAAACCTTGCTTCGACAAGTTGAGTCATTACATTGAGAGTCAAGCTACTTTTCATTTGTATTCGAGTTGTACTTTGTGGGTTTTCATTGGTGCTAAGTCGAGTCATTTGTTTGCATCGAGTTAGGTTGTTTTTGCCTACGTATTTAAAATCAATAGCACCCTACTCGCTTGGCCCATTCATCTTCCTCATGCCTCACTTTTTCCTTGCAAATGGATCTCCCTCTCATGTGCTATACGAGCTTCTCCCTTCCTACTCCTGTCTCATCCCAAATACTTTGACCATACTCACACTCGTTAGTGCTTGTCATTTGGTCCTAGCCTGCTTCTTGCTCCAATTGGTTGCAAACAACTTACCACTCCTTCCTGTGCCATTTTCTCCCAATTGTTGGTTGCTTTGGCTTGGTCCATCACTTCCCAAAGTTTCCCAACCATTCCCATTGTAAGGTTTCTTTCCTTGGGCTCAACTACCACCTCCTCCTCACTAACCAAGCCCCTACCACCTTGGTTCTCACCGGTCTCGAGCCCCATGCCTCGACCCACGTGGCTCGCTCGGTTGATCGAGCCATCTCTTTTCCCCTCTCAAAAATTTCCGCCTTTGTTTTTTTTAAACATAGTTTAATTTTTAATTGAGATGGCATTGTTTTAATAGGCTCGGGTTTAATTAAAAGGTTGATATTTTTTTAAAGTGAAGGTTAGTTTAAAAGTAAGTTCAAAGTTTAATATGATTAATAGTTAGGTATTAAGTTTTAGGAACTAACATTAATTTAAATTTGGTCACTTAACCTTTTAATCGGATCTCTTTTTAATTAAATTAAAAGGTGGTCAATTTAATCAATTAGGGAGTATTATTGATCAAACAGGGTGAAGCTAGACAATTTTATTGATATGTAAATATGAAGATTACAAAATAATGGAGAGAGATGCAATGTATATAGGCATTGAACAACTTCCATCCAATCCATGAAAAATGGACCAAATAATCTAAACCAAGCAATATGCGAACCAACATATTGCCCTAATTTATTCTAATAACTACTCGCCAAGAGATATTTGGGTACAAACATCACAAAATTTTCTAACAAACATAGGGATGAAACCCTATCACCAACTAATGACAACTAACACCTATTGACTTAAGTTAAAGTAAAAGATTAAATCCTTTACTATTTTAACTTATTACATTTATTCAAATATCTACAAATGATGAATTATGCTAAGTTTTATTTCTAACATTCCCCCTAATTCAGCTTGGTCTAAAGTGAACACGAGATAAATTATCTAAAGCCCTCAAATTTTTCTTGAGCAAGTGAATTTTTAAGACATCTCGCACGCCGCCTATCCTTTGGGAAATATTAGAGCTAGATGTTGTTGTTCGAACATGTTTGCAAATGAAATGTACTTGTACCTCAATGATGCAACCTAGAATTTACCATGAATAACCTAGGTACGCTAAAACATCACCCAAACCTAAGCCGAGTGCTCACCTGAAGCGTGCAAAGGTACCATGCCCTCCTTAGAGTTATTTGTGCAAGATGTGAACATGATGAATATATAATGCATTCAAATCCATAAATAGCATAAACATTCCACAGAGCATATTCTAGATCTAGATCTTAAAGAATCATGAATCAAATGATAAACATAATGAAATCAACCATGTAAGAACCAATTATAGTCATGTTTAACACCATTATTCACCCAATACACTCCATTATATTAAAACACAATAAATACAGAAGATTCTTACAATAAGTAGTATCATAAGTTTATGCGTGCATCAGATATGGCAGCATAACTCCACAATAGCTCATACATAGTGTCTCTCTAACTACACATATTAATACATATTTATAAGGGTGGGGACTTTCCCTTCACTACTTATGCACTTCCCAAAATAGGTCGCATGCTAAAAATAGTCATGTGCCTTTACAATAACATGCACACATGCAAGTGCGCTAATAATAGATCCCTTTCAGTTAACGACAGGTAGTAATCCTATTATTAACTCAAACTCATGCATGGTGCTTAGTAGACACTCTTCCCAAAATAGCATTTATGTGTCATGCAAGTCTCCATCCCATTGTGTGCTCCATACGCTATCTCCAAAAATAGCCCGTAACCATGAAAATGGCTAAGTCTTGAATCAATCTGTCTTTCACGTGCATTTCCTTCCCTATCCTTTTGCACCTTCAAATATGCCTTGCTCCCACACGTGAATCTTCTGTGTGCCCTCTCCTTAGTGTCATATTCTGTCTGCTCAACATTACCCCACACTAAACTACATTTCCATCCTGGCAATGGGGTTCCTCCTGATGTTCCCAAAGAATAAAGAATAAGAATGGAAAGAATGTAAATAATTACTTTACAAAGAATGGAATTCTATTCTATAGCACCCTCTGCTTCAACTGACAGGATTGAAACCAAATATTCTTATTTAATCTCAACCTCCAAGGCTTACCAATCATCCAACGTGTTTCTGGTCTTCTCAGTAATGAGAAATTTTAAAACCTAGCTCGAATCTATGTGCCCTAGCTTGAAATTACATGCCCTATCTTCTTTTCAATGCCTCGATTCACTCAAACCCTTCTCCAATGGGGACACAAGCCTCTTCTACACAATATTCCACTCTCCATGTCTATTTTCACACTCTTCGCACCTTACTATGACTCACTTGGCTCGATCGCACTTAGCTCACTCAAATTCTTGTGATCGCAAAGGTAAAAATAAACCCACATCATGTCCTTATAAAGATTTTCAAGAAGTTAGTACATTTATTTCTCCTTCACTAACCAACAATCCTCTTGTTAATCGACCATTTTCATAATCTCTACATGGTACATCTTCATGCCCCAACTATAACCTTCTAGCATGCCTTCCTACCTTCTGGCTATAGAATTCTCTTCAATGACGCTTCCATGCACCCAAGTACCTCACTACCGTGCCTTCCCGATGGTCTCCACAACCACCGCTTAACTCACATTATATTGTTCCCTCATTTATCTCCATCTATGGTCATCTTTTTAAATAAATCTCCTTTCTAACAACTCCTCTCCAAACTTAAATAACACCTGTAGCAATTTGTTCCTTTATGTGTACCTAGTTGTAAATAGCCACCCCACACCAATGGTATGTGCAGTCCTTTGTGCATAAAATTTCTTCAAATGGTAATTAGCTTCCAACATGCAAACACGCTTATTACAAAAAACACCAACTAAATTGACAAAGCATAGCGACGAAAAAGGAAATACATAAATGAAAACCTAGTATAAGTGGCAACACTACCTTATTATAAAAGACCAAAAAGACTTATTTATAGTAGACCTTCAACTTACTCCCATTGAAGTAATTGAGTAACCGTATTCCATCAAGTGTCTCTAACTGAAAATTCCCGATTCAAGTATATGAGTGATAATATACGGTCCCAACCAATGCACTTTAAGCTTGCCTAGATGGCACAAAAACTTAGAGTCATAAAGAAGCACCATCTGTCCCATCTCAAGATTTTTGTCCCTGATGTGCCTGTCATGTCATGCCTTCTACCTGGCCTTTTCCGCTTCTAACTCCAACATGCTATGGTACGCCTCTCATCCAAATTTATCAACTTTTAAATTCTTTCTTCTAGGGCTTTCTCATCAGCTAGACCTCCAGCGTGTGCAATACACAAAGAAGGTAACATGAATTCCATAGGAAGAACTACTTCTGCGCCAAACACCAACTGAAAGGGTGTGGCCTTGTTCAACCTCTTATATGTTGTTTATATACACCCAAAGAACGACAGAAACTTTATCATCCCAATCTTTCCTTCCAACATCACAAATTTTTGTCAATGTCTGGCTCAAAATCTTGTTGAAGGCCTCAACAGTCCCATTTTCCTGAGGATGATAGGGTGTAGTCTTATGGTGCACAATCATAAATTCATCTAATATTATCCTAATCATCTCATTTAGAAAGTGTGTACCCCTATCACTTGTCAAGCTCAGCGGGCATCCATACCTTGTAAGAACATTTTCCCATAATAACATGGATACTGTACAATCCTTGGTAGGTGCTGCTTCTAGCCACCTTGTAAGATAATATGTGCAAGTGATGATGTAGCATGATTTAGTTCTACGTGTAACTTGAGAAATAGGACCCACAAAGTCTATAGACCATTTCTCAAATAGATCTACACTAGGAATAGGTCTTAAAGGCATTTCATCTCTTTGCCCAGGTTTACCAACGCATTGAAAATGATCACACACCTTACATCATGCTTTACAATCTTTGTAGAGGGTCTCCCACCATAATCCAATCAGGTAAAATCTTATGCGTAGTGGTGTCACTTGCATAGTGCTCTCCTGTAATACCTCCATGAGCCTCCTCCATGATGTCTATGCGTTCATGCTCTAGTACACACCGGCGCAATACTTCATCTTGGCCTAACTTGTATAGGTCAACACTAATCAACATAAAAGGTGCCACACGAATTGCAAGTTGTTTCTTCTCTAAGGATTTCATTCCTTCGACGCCATACATGTACGTAAAAAGATAGGAATATCCTCCAATTCTGAAAGTACGCATTGTAACCTATACAACTGTGCATCTGACATTGTATCTTTAATCTTTTGCACATCCTCCCCCGATTGAATTCTTGATAAATGGTCTAGGCCATAATTAATTTTCCCTGGTTTTACCACAACTATGAAATCAAATTCTTGGAATAAGATCACCCATCAACATATGCGCCCCTGTAAAATGGGATTGTTTACCAAGTATTTCAATGCCATGTGATCGGTGTAAAATATGAATGGTGTTGCTAGAAGGTATTGTCTAAATTTATACAATGCATATATAATTGAAAAGGCTTTGTGCTTGGTAGTTGTATAATTCTTCTTCGCAGAGTCAACTTTCTACTAGCAAAACAGATAGGATGATCTATAATACCTTCTCCAGGCTAAGCTAACACCATGCCAATGGCCATGCCAGAGGCGTCCACATGTACATGAAACGGTTGGTCCCATGAGGGAAAACATAGAATAGGCATTGTAGTAAGTCTCTCCTTCAATGTCTCAAATGTACACCTTCTTTGTGGTTCTCCCCAATAAAATGTCCCTTTTCCTTTTAGTAACTCTTCCAAGGGCATGACAACCTTAACATATCCTTTGATAAATTTTCTATAATATCTAGTGTGACCTAAGAATCCACACACCTCACTCTAACTAGTAGGCTCTTCTAGACCTATAATAACTACAACCTTAGCTGGATCTACTAACAAACCTTCCTTACAGATGATGTGCCCTAACAGAGTACCAAAAGGTGTAGCAAACACAAAAAATTTTATGTTTAAAGAGATGCTTAAATGCCTACATATTTCAAACATTAAGCAAAAATTGTCATAATGATCCTTAACTAGTCCATACACCATCCAATCATCCAAGTAAAATTGCAAGAAAATGTGAATAAAATCCTGGAATGCTTGAACAACTATTCATGAAAATACATCATGCACATTTTTTTAGACCAAAGGGCATCATAGTATATGCAAAAATTCCCCATTCAATGGTGAAAGTTGTTTTTTCTTGATCCTCTTGTGTAATCTGGACCTAATGATACCCAGAGAATCCATCTGTAAAAGAATAGATTTCATGCCCTACAACGCCTTCTAATATCTCCTTTGTGAAAGGTGTAGGAAAGGGATCAATCACACATGCAACATTCAGTTCTTTGTAATCCACACAAATCCTAATCCGACCATATTTCTTTATACTGATAACCATGGGGCTAACCCAATCCGATTCTTCTAGGGGCTTGATGATGCTAGACTTCAACATCTTGTCAATTTCTTCTTTAACTTTTACGTGCATGTTAGGGTTCATCCTGTAGGGTCTCTTCCGACCAGGTGCACACCTTCCTTAAACTTGATCTTCATCTCTCCTAATGATTCACACAATCATTTTAATTCATGGTATCCCCTAGAAAATAGTTCTGAAAATCACAGAGCAAATCAACTATCTTTTCCACTTCAGAGTTAGACCAATAATCTCTAATTATTGCCTCTTTAGGTTCAACATCCGTACCAATATTCACTTTCTTTGTCCTCATAGGTTCATGATAGGTGCGTGCATTGTTATCCACACTATCCAAGACCTCGTGCATACCTATTGAATGATCTATATCAATATTTTCTACTTCTTCATCATCCACTATGTAGATCATCTTTCCTTTTTCTTTCTCAAAGAAAGTGTGCTTAAGTAGTGTGGCATCTATCTCTGATTTTTCATCAAAGCGCTCTTGATTCATTCTCATCAAATAAATCCTGAATGAGTTCTTCTAACTTTGCATTGTCTCCCATAGTTAAATGCTTTATAACCCTTAATGCCTCTTCTATTGGAGGTTTAGTAGAGAAGTAGTCAAAATTCTGGACCATTCCTGCAATCAAATCTTACCAATTTCTAGTTTCTCTATGTAGCTCCGCATATACATACCAAGCGCGTGCGTAACCTTGTAAAGTGGAATAAAGTTTGTGCACCCATAGCGAAGGTGGTAAAGCTTCCTGACCCTATATCTAGAACCTCTCACACTACTGAACGTGGTGCTAAATAGGTTGATGACCATGATATGTATAGATTTGAGTGCGTGCATTGCTCCTAGAAAAACAAGTTTTTAGAGAAATCTTGAATTCATTCCATTCTATAAGATTATCCCTGTGAACCACCCACTAGCACATTGCTGTCCCGATCAAAGTATATGATAACATATTTCTTCTTTAAAATTAGTCTATCCACTGTTCCTCCATAATGCGCATGAATAATGTAGGGTCTCCTTTTCCAGTGTATCAAGGTACGAGTTGTTACCTATCCTCCTGATGCAACTTGGTTTAATTTTCCATGTAAATAAGGTCCTTAATTCATGCCCAACCATCTCATAAGTACCATGAGACAAATTATCACAAGCAATACTTGTAGTATCACTAATAGACTGCACATCTTCCCACTAAAGGATTCCTTCCTTAGATGGCTCAAGTACTTTTGGGTCCCGAATGACGTGTACATAAATCCTATTCAGATCTTCCTCACTCAAAGGCTCAACACAGGGCTGATTTCCCATATGTTAAAGTGATAATAAATTTCCTCCTTGTTCTCAAAACTGATATATCCCTTGTTAAACCAAAGATCAACATTATTTACATAACACCAAGGTGCCCAAGAAGAGTGGGAAGCTGTCTGATTCTCGCAAGTGCTAAAACCTCAAAATCCCAAAGAACTTGGATCCTTGTATAGTAATGGATGCATATTTTAAAACTATGATGGCTGTAATGAAGGTATCCCCATCTATACCCATGCTTCTAGAGTAAGCACATTTACCTCTGTGCCTATGTCAATCAATATATTACTCAAGATCCATCCATCGACAACAACATTCAAAGTGATATCCTTATCGTAATCTAAGATATGGGGGAGATTTTCATGTAGGATATGACATCCATTCTCAATATTCATGCGTAGAGTGTTTCCCTTTAGCAAACTCCCTAGTAATAGAATGATATTCTCTTGGCACGATATTATGCAAACCTTCTTCAAGTCATCAATATCCGATCGGACCATCATCTGCCTTCTTCTATTCCATCTTCTGTGATTGCTCCTTTAAACACTATATTTCCCCTCAAGGTATCTCGATTACTTCTATGGTCTCCGATAAACCTCCTTCTCGGTGTGCAAGATCCAGATACCTTGGATGCAAAATATCCTCGGCGATGGTAGGCTTCGCTATAATGCCTCTCTAGCACGTGTAGTGATCTTCACAGAAATACCTTAGGTTCTGGTGCCAACTTTGACATCCACTAATTTTCCATAGCATCTTTGTATCCTAACCATCCCTGTGCCTTTATTCTCCTGTTTATGTTGCTTTCTAAGATGCTCATATAGATCCAGGCATTCCTCATAGCTATGATTCTTCCCACAGAAAGAACATGTAATATTCTAAGGAAATTTGTGCATGTAATGCTCAAGTGATCTACATGTAAATCATGTTCCATGAGGGAATTTGCTTCATCCACCACCATGGCCTCGACCTCAATCCACCATGGTATCCTTGACCTCTGCCACGTCCTCCTTCATAGCGCCCCTCGTTCCGATCATAGTGCACTTGATTGTGATTCCAATCATGGTGCTCACCTTTACCCTTAAAGTTATATTATATTCATGTATGTCGCACACAAATATCTATAACATCATGGATCTGACCAATCAACCTGCAGTCTTTTATATCATGAGTTTTGGACTGAAAAATCTTACAATAACAAGATACATTCTTCCTTATAGCACATTTTAATAATGGGTAGTGACCAACATCATGGTTCAGATGACATATCTCATAGTATAGCAATAATGAACGTACTAGTCTATGGGGAAAACTATCTTTAGTGTGCCCTTCCACTTCACAGTCTGTACACCAAATCCCAGTGTGTGTCTCATGTGCCAAATTTGACGATAGTTTCTCCAACTTCTTTGCCATAGCTGCAATATGTGCTTCCAAGAATGGGCTGACTCTGAGTGTCGATGCTCCCGATCGCTTCAACATGTAAAGATACTTCAAGTGCTTCACACGGATCAATGTATGTCTTATGTGACGACGCCCTTCTAAAAGGTGTGATTAGATTGCCAAGGAACCATTGTGCATGATGGCTTGCATGAATATCATAAGAAAGCTTAGATAAAAGTGTTTTGAAATGAGCATCATACTCCCGGACACTCTCAATAGTACCTTGTTTAATATCCTTGAGTGCGCTTATACTCTTTTACTAAAATTTAGGGATATATAACTCTTTAAGGAATGCATCTTTGAATGCTGCATAATCTACATAATTTTTATCGTGGTCAAACTTCCCGTACCACTTGTGTGCACATCCTCGCAATGTAGTTGTAAATTGACTTGCCTTGCACTCAGAATCCGTGATTCCTTTTATACACCACCATATCTCACACATGTGCACGTGCTCAATAACATCTTCTATGCCCCTATACTCTGGAAGATGAAGAGACATCTCCATGTAAATATTATGGGGTTGGTGCGGACCTACCCACCTGATCTAGAACCTCTTGTGTTACCTTTGCCTCTAGAGCCATGCACCGTAACTAGACCCACCTATACCCCGATCCTCCACCTATAGCCAGAAGTGGAATGGAGAAGATGCACTTCCCTCGTGTCCCAACAATACTACTGCATCGAACTACTATAGGTGTGTGGTGGTACTACTCCTAGAAGTGAGCCCCAAATTTTACTGGCTCAAATTTTGTGTAGATGATGCTCCTGAAAAGGTACCTCCGAAAAACAAAAAAGATGTTTTCCCTACCATAGATGTACTTGATATGTTACTTACTCCTACTTCCTTACCGCCAAAATTATCTTACTAACTATTATATGTACTAAATATTGGAAAAGAAAGTCTGAGGGCTAGGTTGTCGGTTAGATTCGAGATACGCGCCTATGGCCCAGTTGTATTTGTTGGTACACTCTCGTGTGAGGTCAAGAAGGGTTACTTGTCATTCTTGCCCAAATTGGGGAGTTCCTAATGCTCTATCTCTATGCCTTCTCATGCAAGCTCCAAATCCTTCACGAGCCATCTCTCCTCAACTCCATCTACTCTACAATGTCACACTTCTTCTCTATCTCCCTCTCGTGCACCTCATTGTACTTAAGCCACCTTTCTTCTCTTTGCCTTTCTACCGCTAGGTCCACCATATTTCACCAAACCTGCTCCTGCCCCTACGCATGGTGGGGTTTAGCTAGCCATTAGCTTTTCCTCTAAGTTTAGGGTTACCATCAAGATCTTGATCACTAGTGGAATTCCTTACAAGTAAGTTCCCCTAGGATACCATAAAAATTAGAACTTAACTACCTCTAGGAAAGAATAAGTGGAAATTAAGTACTCCAAAATATAGTTGTTCAAAACACCATGGAACCAAGTATCCATAATGCGTGTCCAAATCAGATCAGCATCATACAAGGCTTGAAATTCTTCCTGTGTCTAGAGAAGTGTGTGATACCTCTAATTGGGTTTTTGTTAGGATAAATTTTATTATCCTAATATTTAATTATGCATAGTTTAATAATTATTTAATTTCATTAATTAAATAATAAATGGTTATATTGTTATATGGTTAATCAACCATATTTGTCTGTATGCACATTGTTATATTGTTTTCAACAATATATTTGTTTTTATGTAATTGTTGCTTCCCGGGTGATTTGGAAGCTTGTTTATTCTGGTTTTTGGTTGCACCTGTGCAACTCATTTTCCCGGATGTATTTGGCTGTGCAATATCTATAAATATTGCAGCCTATTCACTTTGTAATTTTTAGGCATTGCGATTAATAAAATTACACAAAGCTTCTTCCCCTCGTTTCTCAATCTACAGCTTTGACATATAAGCAACCAACCACTCGTACAGTTCTATTGGGAAAATAACAAATAAGCTCTCGTACAAACATTCATATAGATTATTTTCCACCTACGTGCATGCATCAAACTCAGATCCAATGCTGAACCTCTCGTGTGTACTCTTATTCTAGATATTTTATGCACACCTCAACACTTGGTGGGGTCAACCAAGATGTCTTCATTGTGAACCATCTTGAAAACAACTAAAAGAGGTCCTGTAATGGAAACCAATGATCTAGCCTAGAATTTACCATAAATAACCTAGGCACACTAAAGATGTCACCCAACTTGAGCTGAGCACTCACTCGAAGCATGCAAAGGTACCATGCCCCTCCTTACATTTTCTTATGTAGGATGTGAACATGATGGATGCATTCAAATCCATAAATAGCATAAAAATTCCACATAGCATATTCCAGATCTAGATCTTAAAGAATCATGAATCAAATGATAAACATAATGAAATCAACCATGTAAGAACTAGTTACAGTCATGTTTAACACCATTATTCACCCAATATACTCCATTATATTAAAACACAATAAATACATAAGCTTCTTACAATAAGTAGTATCATAAGTTTATGCGTGCATTAGATCTGGATAGCATAACTCCACAATAGCTCATACATAGTGTCTCTCTAACTACACAGATTAATACATATTTATAAGGGTGGGGACTTTCCCTTCACCACTTACGCACTTCCCAAAATAGGTCGCATGCTGAAAATAGTCATGCGCCTTTACAATAACATGCACACATGCAAGTGCACTAATAATAGATCTCTTACAGTTAATTGACAATAGTAATCCTATTATTAACTCAAACTCATACATGACACTTAGTAGACACTCTTCCAAAATAGAATTTTCATGTCACACAAGTCTCCACCCCGTTGTGTACTCCATACGCTATCTCCAAGAATAGATTGTAACCATGAAAATGGCTAAGTTCCAAATTAATCTATCTTTCGTGTGCGTTTCCTTCCCTATCCTTCAATGCCTTCAAATATTCCTTACTCCCATGTGTGAATATTCTATGTGCCCTCTCCTTAGTGTCATATTCTATCTCGCTTACACTCAATGTGTTTGGTGAAATCATGAAAAAATAGATTCCAAACAAGTTTTACTACTCCTTCATTATCAACATGTAGGATAGTTGGATCTTTCTCGTCGTATTCTAAATCCTTCAAGTATATCTTGGAGCCATATCACTTCACATAGAGCTACACCCGCTGCATGATATTCTTATTCTATTGAGGACCTTGAAACACAAGTCTACTTTTTACCCCCATGATATCGGTCTAGATCCCAAAAGAATACAAATCCTAAAGTGGATTTTTTGTCATCTATGTTTCCCGCATGATTTGAATCTAAATATCCTATCAAGAATAAGTTATTGTTCTTCTTATATTTTAGGTCATAGTCAATAGTTCCTATAATGTACCTTAGTATCCGCTTTGCCACTTTCCCGTGAGAAAACCTTGGTTCTTTCATGAAACATGAAAGATAACTGACTACATAGATGATATCTAACCTAGTATAAGTTAAATAGATGAGACTCTCGATTAACTACCGATAGAGAGTTGTATTTACTTGTGGTGGTGGATCTATTCGAGAAAGCTGAAGTCTTGTCTCCATTGGTGTGGCAAATCGGCTTATAGTCCATCATATTGAACTTCTCAAATGTTGTATTGATGTATTTCAATTGTGATATAACGATATTATTTTATCTTTACTAAAATTCAAGTCCAAGACAATAATACAAAAACTTGAGATCAGTCATGTTGAATGATCATGTTAGATATTTCTTTATTGAATCAATCATCCTCACTTAACCTCCAGAGATGAATAGATCATCAACATATAATAAAATGATCACTATCTCCCCCCTTACTTTTTGAGATAGAGATTAGGATCATATGGACTCATATTGGATACATTTTGAATGAGATGCTAGTCAATTTTTATGTACCATTCCTTGAGAGACTGCTTTATACCATCTAGTGATTTTATGAGTTTACATACCTTTTCTTCTTTACTTGGTATGAAAAAACCTTATAGTTGAGTCATGTAAACTTCTTCATGTAAATCCCCATTAAGAAAGGTACTTTTCATATCTATTTTGTGTATTTTCCAACCAAAATTTTCAGCTAGAGAAAATATTAACATGAATTTTTTAATCTTAGTTGTGGGAGTAAAAGTCTCCTCATAGTCAATGCCTTCTTTTTGAGCATATCCCTTAACAACTAGTCCAACCTTGTGTTTATCAATCCTTCTATTTTCTTTGTACTTCATTTTGAAGATCCATCTCGCATCCAATTGGATTTTTCCTCGGGGAAGATCTGTAAGTTTCCATGTATTATTTTTCATAAGTGACTTATATTCTGCACCTATAACATATTTCCAAGGTTTAGACTCTAGAGCTTCAAACCGTGGAAAGATTGATAGTTTTAACAAATTTACTCATTAAGGCAAAATTAAACTCATTTTGTGCCACACCGTGAGTCCTCATTCCAGTGGTAGATCTCTTAGGGACACTATCTAATTTTACATCTCTAATCATACTTGTATACCATTTAGGCATATGTTTAGTGGTTCTTGTGGGTGGTTGAATTTCACCCTCTTCCCCATCATCACTGTCATCATCAAAGCGATTACCATCCTCCCATTTCACTATAGGGATAATTTTTTCATCATGTGAGTGCATGGAAGGAGCATATAATTATTTCTTCTCAAATAACTCAACATCCCAACTAGTGTATACCCTTCTTGTTTTTAGATCTATAAGTATGTATCCAAGTGCTTCATCATAGTATCCTAAGAAGATAAGATTTTCTAATTTCATATCAAGCTTAGTTCTTTGTTTCTTAGGAATGTGCATACTAACTTTACACCCAAAAATTCTAAGGTGTGAAATAGATGGCTTATGCCCTGACCATGATTCCTATGGTGTTACTCCATCAAGAGCTATAATGGGAACTCTGTTTAGTAGATAGACTACAATTTTAGCTACTTTGGCCCAAAATGTTTCTAATAAATCTACATCATCAATCATAAATAAAACCATATCCATGCTAGTATGATTTCACCTTTCAACATCACCATTTTTTTGCAGTGTTCGAGGAGGAACCATTTGAAGACGAATGCCATGTGTTTCCAAAAATCATTGAACTCATTTTCGGTGTATTCTCCCCCTTGACTTGAGTGGAGTGTTTTAATGTTCCTACTAGACTTTGTTTCAACAAGGTCTTTGAACTATTGAAAGTTTAAAAATCTTGGTATTTTATATGAAAAATAGTATATCCACATTTTCATTGAAAATTCATCAACAAAGAACATGAAGTATTTAAACCTAGAGTGGCTAGGTCTCATTAGTCCACATAGATCTGTATGCACCAAGTAAAGTTTTTCCTTAGCCCAAAATGTACTATGTTTGAATGGCACTCTATAGTGTTTTATTGCCGAACAATGTTGCCATTTATCTCGTACCCTTATTTAGAGGTGAAAAAACCCTAACCATGTTATATCGATGAAGTGTGTCAAGATAGCCATAAATCACATGTCCAAGTCTTCGATGCCATAGTTGAGTTGATGTTGTTTCCTTTGATACAAGTGCTTGATCATTTCATTGAACAAAATCCAATTGAAATATTCTTCCCACATTCGAATATTTTGCAACAATTTTCATGTTTTGTGACTTATCTCGAATTAGGCACATCTTTTTACTGCATTTACAATCAAAGTCAAATTTGAGATTATGATCTAATAATTGACTTAGAGATAACATATTTTTTATTAAACTAGGGACATAAAGAACATCTATAATTTTGTAATTATGTTTTCCAAGTGGTATTGAAATGGAACCAATTCCTTCAACACTATATGATGTATCATCACCCAAAGACACATGATTTTTCGTGGGTGTGTTAGTCATTGTGAAGAACCAATCTTTCCTTCCTGTCATGTGTCGAATTTCACCGAGTCAACATACCAAATTTGATTTGTAGAATTGGACACTTTATTTTAATGTGCAAAATACAAGAAGTCATCATCATCAAATTGATCTTCTTTTTTGGCTACATTTCCTTGTTGATTTGGTTTCTTCTTCCAATTTTACTTATTTTGTCCCTATTTACTTTGTTTTTGGCATGATTTTTATTATTGGTTATCACTCTTCTTTCCACTTGACAATCATTTTTGGAATGTGTTGTACCAAAAATCCTTTAACTCGTGTCCTTTTCGACCACAAATAGTAAATTTTTGTTGGGCCTTTTAGCCTTATTGTGTGTTGCTTTGCTTTCGAGGATGTTTACTAGAATTAGTATGTTTCTTACCTTAGAAGCAAGTTCCCGCTCTTCAATTGCACTAGTTAAGTGAATAAATTCTTCTTGTTGTAGCATACTCACTAGTTGTACAAAAGTTGTTGTTTGATCGGTTATGTTTAATGTGGTCACAAAAATTATATATGAAGGAGGAAGAGATCTTAAAAATATAGGCACAAGTGATGTGTTAGTTACTTCTTCTTCCAAAGCTTGAAGTGATACATAGAATGTTTCCACTCTTCTCAAAAAAATTTCAACTTTTCCAGCTGGTTGCATTTTCAAGTTTAATAGTCGAATTTGGAGATGAAGTATTGTGTTCTTGTTTTTCGACTCATAGACTATTTTCAACTTATCCCAATATTATTTTTCTATTGTGGCCTCATGATTATGAGGTTTTACCTCATTTGAAATACTAAACAAGATTATTAACTTTGCTTTTTGATTTGCACAATCAAATGTACTTTTTTGTGTAGCATTTGTTGTAGATCTTGTTAATGTACTAAAGAACTATGAACCATATATTTTCAAAATGAAGCTATGTGGGAATTTTTGTTTTCCACGTTGGATAATTATCAGAACGTAAAAGTTGAGAATCGGAAAAAATAATTTGGGTGTCGTAATTGCGGCCATTGTGAAAACTGATAAATAGTAGAAGAAAAATTGAACACTTTTCCCCTTAAAGCATACACACACCCCCAAATAATATTTTATTTATGGGTAAGTGTATGAAGTTGGGGGGCCAACAAGTGGACAAAAACCCAAAAAATAAAAATGTGTACACGTTCTATTATAACGTGATTGCGTTTTAAATTCTTAGGTTTGGGATTTACCAAAGCATAACACATAGGTGTTATGTTTGCTATAAATTAAAAAAAGAGGCCTGAGCCTCTATCATTTTATCTACCTCAAACGTGAGTTTTATAACTTAACAATGCCCTCATGTTTTTTCATTTAGCTGGATCTCAAGCTCAAAGGATCATTTCTGGATCGCCGAGAAGATCTCGCATCGATAATGGTGCCACAAAGAGGAGGTAGCACAATTATTTTCTCAAAATTGCATTAAAATATGATAATTATAGATTAAAATTTGAATTGAATACATTTTTTTATTGTTACAATTGGAGGTCGAGGGAATCAACCACAACCAAACCCTACTATTCATGTCATCCCTCCCAACACTCCCACAATTTCTCAACATCCCCGTAGTCAAAAAGATTTAGCAGCCCACATAGTTGAAAAAAATTGAAATTAAGGATTTAATCAAAAGAATGAGGGATTCACAATCTACAAACCCCCACCGTGCCTCTCTTGCAAACACATTGGAGGCATTACTTGCTCAAGTTGACATGGCAATGGGGAAAATTGATCGTTGACAACTTACAGAGAGGGTTGTAGGGTTTATTATTCCAAAAATTGTCATATGTGGATGTAAAGAAAAATAAATTACAAAATACCTCATATGCACCTTATTCATGGACCCCCACACTAATTTTCTTGTTCCGTTGTCATGTAAACGGTTTCCCATCCATTGGTGCAATAATAATTTGATTAAAAATAATTTTTGGGACCGATGGTGGATGGTGTTTTATTTTCCACCTTGTAATAACAACGAGGTGCCACTATACTTTATGAGGAAACTCTATTACAAGTTTATCCTCAATGAAATCCTAAATTATTTTGATTTTCAATATTTCTAGGGCCGAGGAAAAGGATCAGCAGGATCGACCGGTTGCACACAATGTGCACCTATTCAATAGGGTAGATTCCCCACACAGAATCCCCCTCACCCTGAGATTGTCCCTCAAGCAGTGAAGGAGACAATATAGATTGATACACTCCACGCACTTTAGGGGCTATTTGCGACCCTTTTTGACATACGAGGGATATTTCTGAGCCAGATGCTCGCAGAGGTACATAGAGTATTCCCTCATGGAGTACTAGCATGAGGCCACATATTTGCTTGTCATGTGGTAGCATATGTTTGGGGCCCGAGGAGGACGATACTTTCATGCATACTGATTTTGGTGGAGTTGGTGCTAGGGTGCACACGATAATGTCACTATGTCAGATGTCCTTTTGAGTGAGACATTTGGATTACAGTCATCGATGTCACCTTCATAGGTATTTGTTATGTTTTATTATGTGTGTTACAAAAAGTTTGAGTACTTGATTTACTTATATATGTTAAATTTTTGAAATAATTGTATTTGTACATGTATATGCATTGATATTACAGTGTGCGGGAGGTGCATCTTCATCTTGACCATAAGCAGTGAGCACCATGCGTACACATACATTCATAGAGGTAATTTAGAATGTTAATTATGTAGAATTTTCACATACATACATACATACATACATACATACATACATACATACATACATACATACATATATATATATTATATGTATAAGTTTTGAAGTCAAATATATGTATGTTATTATATGTCCATCTAGCTCACGTGATCTATGTTTCATAAAGATGTTGAATTCTCTAGACACCCCACCATCTCTCGACAAGTGGAGAAAGGTGTTGCCATCGTAATTTCATTTCATTAACTCACCGAGGTATTTAAACAACATGTAAATTTTGTTAAATTTCTCATGTAATTCATATTATGTTAAATTACATGTTAGTAATGGCGACATTAGTAAATAGCCCTGTTCATTTGATTCACAGGGGTGGCGGGGTAAAAACAATAGTTTTATATTTATAAAATTAGTTAAAATATTTTCATTATGTACATACATGTACTTAGTTCTATTTTCGCTAATTCTAATGTTAGATTTTCTGATCTTATGTGTATGTAGGGAACTTGAACCCCTTCATTTTGAATTTGAGGGCACTGACTCCTCCATCTCATCATGTTCGTACCCCCAATTCATACTCCAAGAGCTCTCGATGACTCATCTCGAGTGTTTGATGCAAATTTAGCGTGATCGAAAACTTGCAGTAAGTTTGTGTATTTATGTAAATAATTTCATTCTAGCATGGTCTTAAATACATTTTGAAAACATATATAAATTAATTTTTGATAGAAAAATTATTTACATTTATAGGCTCATCTACAGGTGAGTATTCAATGGAAGAGGACTTGTAGCATGGGCTCAGACGATCCAAAGTCATCTCATAGATCTCCATCTTTGTCTAAGGGAGGGCCTTCTTTGAGCAAGGCCAAGAGAGGGATAGATTTTGATGATTAGGAAATATATATGTCTTACATGACATTTTTTTGTATTCTTATGTGCATGGCATTGTATGTATGCCTATATGGCATTTGAACTTGATGGTATATGACCTATTTGGAAATTTTTATATTTATTATGCACATTAAAATACTATTTGGAACTTGATATTTTTGTATGAGACCTTACATTTATGAGATTATTTTTGCATGAAACTAATATGATGTGCACTTGACAATATTTAAGACATTATGGATTATTTTTTCATTTATTGGTGATGTACATGTACTAGCATTTTCAATGTATAATATGCATCAAACTTTGGAAATCAATATTTATATAATGTATGTATATAAAGAGTTACCTAATTTGAGTAATTATTCATTCAATTTATCAATGTGTATATGTGTATTTACCTTATTTATGCTTCTTCTTGCTCATGGTCTCTTTGTACTGGTTCCTATCTTATCATGCACTTACTACATTCTTCTATGCTTCTTAGTCTTCTCCCCTGTTAAAACACCTGAGAGTCTTCTATACATTACTCCAATGCTTGAGAATGTCTCTAGATGCAATGACATTCTGATTTAGACACTCAATGATTCTTGATTGTCTAATCCTATCCAATTCATGTTATTACCTTTAAATTTGTAGGCATTTCAAGTTATTTGGAAATCACATCACACCCTTCACTAGGCTTGATGACTACCCCTATCCTTTTGAAGGCACTTTTGAAAGCATCCATGGGTTTATCATAGCATAAATTATCAATGAATAAGGTCACTAAGTCGTAGGATAGCTAACTCCCATTCAAAACTAAATAAGAAAGATTTACTAAGTGATTGATAAATCTCGTGTGTTCTAGAAATTCCCTATCAAATTCATTCTTAAGCCAATCTAGTCATTTAGGGCTCTTAAGGGACTACGCCTGGATGAGGTAGCCCGAAAGCATGGGGAGTGTATAGAACAAAAAAAAATCCTCCCCTATCGTTAACTTGGCCACTTTGATGTGTTGGGGTAGTTGGTTTAGTGCCAATAGCTTCCGCTTTGCAAAGTATTGCGTGTTTACAACCTTACACTAACTCGTACTACATTATTTCGCGAGCTTATAAACAATAGGACAACAATAGAACAAAATGGAGATGGATAAAACCATGAGAGGATTTCATAAAGGGATTTGACATGGAGGTTTTGTATCTTATGAGACGCGTCTCTAGGTGCCACGAGTCTAAGAAATCATCATCGAAGATATAGCGTGTTTTGGTCTCAGTGCTCTTAAGGGACTACTCCCAGAAAAAGTAGAACAAAAGCATAAGGAGCATAGGGAACCAAAAAAAATCCTCCACTAGTGTTCACTAAGAAATTCAGATGAATTGGCCCAGACGGTTTGGTCCCATGAGCTACTGTTTGCAAAATATAGTGTCCGATGACCTTACACCGACTCGTACTACAATATTTTACACGTTTTCAAACAATAAGACAACGAGAGAACCAAATGGATATGGATAAAACCATGATAGGATTTTGTATAGGGCCTTGATGTGGAGGTTTTGGATCTGATGAGATGTCTTTAGGTGCCACCAAGTCCAAGAAATCACCCATCATAGATATAGCGTGTTTTGGTCTCAGGGATCTTAAGGGACTATGCCTCGAACGAGGTAGCCCAAAAGCATGGGGAGTGTAGGGAACAAAAAAATCCTCCCCTAGTGTTTACCTATCCACCCCGATGTTTTGGTGTAGTTGGTTTGGTGCCAATATCTTCCATTTGTAAAGTATTGCGTCTGACAACCTTACACTAACTCAGACTACACTATTTTGCATGTTTGCAAACAATAGGACAACGAGAGAACCGAATGGAGATGGAAAAAACCACGAGAGAATTTCGTAGAGGGACTTGACATGGAGGTTTTAGATCTAACGAGATGTCTCTAGGTGCCATGGAGTCCGAGAAATCACTTGTTGAAGATATAACGTGTTTTGGTCTTAGGGCTCTTAAGAGACTATGCCCAAACGAGGTAGACCGAAAGCATGGGAAGCATAGGAAACTAAAAAAATCCTCCACTAGTGTTCACCAAGCCATTGGGATGTGTTAGCTCAAATGGTTTGGTCCCATGAGCTACTGTTTACAAAATATAGCATCTAAGTAGCCTTACACTGAATTAGACTGCAGTATTTTACGCATTTGAAACAATAGGACAATGAGATAAACGAATGCAGATAAATATAACTGTGAGAGGATTTTGTAGAGGGCAGCAACATGGAGGTTTCAGATCTGTGGAGACATATCTAGATGTCATGAAGTCCAAGAAATCACCCGTCAAAGATATAACATGTTTTGGTCTCAAGGCTCTTAAGGGACTATGCCCGGATGAGGTAGCCCAAAAGCATGGGGAGTGTAGGGAACCAAAACAAAGCCTCCACTAGTGTTTAAGTCTTGGTCATCTCTTTATGTAAATGTCTTGTCATCATGTAGTTTTTGGCAGCTATCCAGTGTGGAATTGCATTGTAACTCATCATCCAAAGATAAGAGGTTTTATCATGTTTATCGTAAGACGTTGAGGGGCCTAGATGCAATCAGTTTGGGATTAGATCATAGTAATAAAAAAATATGGTCTGCCAAACATATTTATCAACCATAAAATCAATGATAAGCCCTAGTTTCTTATACTTTTCAAATTTATCTTTAGACTCCTTAATTTTTGTGTAAGGTTTTGAGCATGAAATGGTTTATTTCATGTTGTGTCTGTTTCTTTTCTTTATAGTTACATTATTGTTTCTTATATCTCAATGACCTAGACTACAATGATCAATGATTTAGAAATTGAAATAGATATGCAGAATAGAGCACTAACAACTCATGAATATAAGTCTATATAAGGTACATAGAATGTGAGCAGCAATCTCTAAATTGCTTTGAAGTGGTATGCTATGCTAATATTAATAGCAAGATAATGCTTGGCTGAATCTTCTTCAATTGGAATGCAATCTAATTCCACCTGCACTACCTATAGCCAATCAATACAATTTTTCCATGTTAGTACTGAAGAGCTTCAAACTTTTGACCCCTACATTACAACATTCTCATCTCTTCTTTCAAGGACACATAATTATTACATCTTATTGGATGTTTGAGATCATTTCTTCTGTATGTAATCATATCATGATTCATTATATGAGAAAATGTGAATAATTAAAGTTTCAATCCTCCATATCACACCAAAATGATCAGTCACATTTCAAGGAATCAAAGTTACCAAGTTAATATAAATCCCATAAAAAGATGTCATATGTGGCCACCTACATCAAGCCATAAATCCCCTGTCATGATGACAACAACCAACAATTCATCCTCCCTCTACTTTTCTACTTCTACAGCTATCAAATACATAAATATACCTAGTAGTACATACATACCATAGTCACAAGTATGATTCCAAGCAACATGTATCCAAGCCTTTTTTTTTTAAATTGAGCTGAGGCTCATAGTTGTTCATGTTTTTTTCATTCATCCAGGTTACTACTCCAAGCTACCATCACAATTTGTGATCCTTGATGTGTGTTTATGCATTTTATTTAAGTATAAAGGAGTATTTCATTTCATCTCCCATTTCTATGACAGATATCAAGATAACTCTATAATTTATATAGTCTCAACTACTCATGTTGTTCATATTTGCAACAAATTTCATTGAATGACTACAAAAATATAACCTAAATAGTTAGAGTAGATTGATTAACAAGTGTTGGCCCTGTGGCAACATGAATCTTGTGGAGTTTGATATGTATATCTATGATATAAACACTACATGTAAAATTTACCACTATTAATTGATGCCATTTTCCTTGTCTGTACCAAAAGTAACTCATTCCTCTGATAAAGATCCAATGCAAAACTTGGCAGGATTTTTGACTTGGCCATATACATGGTATGCAAAAACATTAGGCTTCTCTGCAAAAACTTTCAGCTAATGACATTTTGATGTTGTCATCTACATTGTGTTAAAAAACACTAGCCCTCTCTTCAAAAAACTGATAGATATTTAATTGCAAAATGAATAAACCAAAAGCACCTCTCTAGAGATGGCATGTTTACTACCTTACAATTCCTTAACCATTGCATATAAAACAAGTGGAACTAACATCATCTATTTAGGAGACCACTCATTGGATATCACAATGGTAACTGACTACTATATTTATGTTGGTTAGATGTTATGATCCTCATGTGTGGATTTCACTAACGCCTCGAGGTTTTGGTGTAATGGTTCGTTACATTTGGTATCAGAGTGACCACCCAGGTTCGAGTCCCGACATGGGTAGCTACATTGGCATTGTAGTGTTCACCCGGGGCTCGTATAGGGTAGGGTGGGGTCCCGCTATATGGGCACAAATCTAGCTCGGGGTTCGGGCTATGGAAGCATGGTGGAATGTTATGATCCTCATGTGTGGATTTCACTAACGCCTTGAGGTTTTGGTATATAATGGTTCACATGTTAGATTAATAGACTAAATCAGCATTCTATTTCTCACATATCAAATGAATTTATTCCTTCAAAAAAGAAAATATAGGTGAATGCTCAATCAAAAAATAAAGTACAATTATAAACGAGTTTCATGCTCAATTATCAATACTTCATCACGCTTTTTCTTGCCGGTTTCTTTGCGCTTTTGAACTACCTAGTTTGATTTGTGAAGTTGAAGCAATCGGGATAAATAAAATTAATCAACTTGGCATGTTGTCCTTAAGATTATCCATGATTCTATCGACAACATCACATAGATCTTCCATTTCGGTTAAGTTATGATCCTTCCATGCTTCCCATTTTTCCTTTTCTTATGATATTATCTTCTCTTTAAGTTCTTCCAGATGTTTTTGGGTAATCGAATTAACTCTTTATGAATTTTATGAGGCATTTCTTCTTGAATCATAGTGAAATCTTCACCTAATTTTATTTCTTCATGATCTTCATTGTCATCTAAAGTTGAAGACTGAAAATTTATATGGCCTTCGACTTATTTTTGGGCACAAACAACCTTTTGTAATATTTTAAAAAATCAGGCTCTTCATTCTTTGTTTGATTGAATATATCCATTCTTTCAAAATGAACAGAGTTGGAACATTGGTGGTCTCCCCAACAAAACTAAGTTCACAGTGTACATAGTTTGTATCTGTTGGAAAAATCATTGAGGATAACAAGATTGCGAGAAGATGAAAAAGAATCGGAAAAGTTTGCGGGATCTCCTTTTTCTTCCACCCCACCCGAATAGTGTAGTTTGAGTCGGTGTAAGGTTTTCCATTTCAGATCACCTAAATAATATATGTGGTTCATACAATATAGGTGGTGAAATGAGAATTTTAATAAGATATTTTTACAATATAGGTGGTGAAATGAGAATTTATGTTTGTTGTTCCTTTGTAATATTTAATTTCTTTTAGCTTCACTTGGATTCGAGAATAATAAATTTTCTACTGACAGTGCCAATCACGTGAAGGTGGAAGGTTTTTGGCACCACTAACCTACATAAACATGTTAGTAAGAAATTAAATAGAATTTTAAATCATACATAATTTAAACAAAATCATTTAAGTAAATATTCAAATTAAATTCATGAAGAACATACCTTTGCAAATTCAATCCAATGAACCGTAAGGATCAACTCTACTATTAACAATAGCAAGAATTGCTTCATGATCTGATTCACGAACCTTCCAAATATTCTTGTTTAATGGCCGACCTTGATATTTGATCAATTTAATATTTGTTGTAAGGACCAAATGTGAATAGTGAAGTATCTTTCGATGTATTTCATAGTCTTCAAACAACCAAATGTTTGATTTTTTGATAGGATATCGTAGAAGTCAAGTTCTAGTGACTATCAGTGACCCAGTGGGATACTCAAGGTCTTCACCATCAATGACTGTGGAATTCATTTTTTTCCCCTCTACACAACGAGACAAGTAATAATCTATCCCCTCTTCATTAAATTATGTCACAATAACTGCAAAACGTGCCCTACATCACAAAGTAAAACTATAAGTCAAATTTAAAATACATTAAGAGTTGACCATTTAATAATTTATAAATCTAAAACATGGCATGTACATATATGTATACACCTTGTTGCACTAAATCAAAGACTTGGTCAAAGTCAGGTGATGTTGTCATTTGATCTGAAGACCCTACAAGTTGTAATGCTCATGGAACTTGATGTGTGTCGAGTGGAATTAAAGGTCTATAAGTCCATTCATCCACCCAATTATTGTGACTCACATTCATTCCATGCAAAATCAATGCATGATATACAAAAACATGCCATGCACCTAGTATAAATAGTCCAAACATTTGCATCTGAACTACGGAATGAGTGCATATCACTTGATCCTACAACTATCATACAATATTCAAAGTTTACCAGATGTTGTTCCTCTATCAACCAAAAATATATAAAACCATTGATCTCTCTTGAGATTCATGGCCCATATTCTTGACACACCAATCAACAATATTTTTTGCATCTGTAAATTTAGCACCATCCTTGAACTTTAACTCTTCTCTTGCAAGTGCTCTTTTCACACATGCTCCTGCACCATCATGCTCTCCTTTTCCATGCCCTACCTCAATAAAACTCTAGATATGTTGGAAATTTGTTTCTCTATGTATCCTAATTAGCCAATAAAACATTTGTGCATTCTTGAATTGTGATGTGTAGTTATCTGACCAAATGTAATGTTGATCGAAACTAATGTTCCTCTCATTCAAGTTCACATAAAACACTTGGAAACACCCTTGTACATATTATGTAGAATGTGTTTGATCATCACTAATGTAGAAATGATACTCTCTTAATATTTTTCGATCTTGCTCAGTGCTTTCGGAGAGTGCATGAATGTTATATGCACGAAAATAACAACTTGCATTGAGTTATAATATTGAGATTGAACCTCCATTTATGGTCTGCAATGTGTAATTCTCTGCGAAGTCAACTACTGAACCAATAATACCAAGTGGGAATGTGTCCTTTCTTAACTTGAATTGTTTATCCAATCGTCGAGCTCTATGTGTGTGCCTTGGATACTCATAAAAAAATTTCTCTCTAAATTTGACCATATATTCTAATACAGGTAATTGTTTCATAACAAGCTCACACCTCTTAGATTCATTTCCATATTTTAATTGATATGCCACCGATTTATATTTGGTGAAATCAACTATTTCTTTTCCTATTGAATCTATACTCTCCTTATGGATACAAATTTTTAGATTTGGCAAGCCACCACATACATTGCACGCTCCATCCAAACATGCTTTGTTATAAAAAAAAATGTCTAGTTGATTTTTCACAAAATATTGTCGGAATAAATTCCCTTGAAGATTTTGGTGGGACATTTAATCCACACTCCTACAACATGATGTCAGTATGTAAAACATGACGTATTTGACAAAAAAATATCATAATGCATTGAAAATTCAACATGATGCCTACAACAACAAGTGGTACGTGAGTGATTGATTTTCACATAAAAGGGTTTGCTCATTTCAAAGAATCTTTGGCTAATGTTAATTTGTGGATTTTCATTCTTAAACTTAGAGAAAAATTATGTTTGAGTCATATCTAAGAAATGTTTTACACATGATTGACGATTATGATAAATTATTCTTCTTTTTATTGTATCTCTTCTATTCAGTGACACCCTTATGTTCTCATTCCAAAATTTTACAATTAATTCTTTTAGAATATCAAATGTATTCTTGTCTTTTCGTGGAAGTCTCAAGTAGAGAAAGTCCAATAGTCGGTGTTATTGAGTGACTCAAGACATTTACGTCTCTATTGATTTCATTAGTGTTTTTCTGTTTAGCTTCAAAGCATTTCTTGTTTTTCTAATCAAGCATTTATTAATTGTTTTATCACTTACTATACAATTAGTAAGTGCATGCTGTGTAGCATTACTATCTTTGGTGCATCTTTTTCCACCTACAGTTTGGTATGCTTTATGTATGTTTTCAACAATTGATGTATTTTGATAAACAACATTAGGTTTCATTAACCGCAGGGTCTTCATTATAGGTATCATATTAATTAATTTCATCAATGTAACAAATAATTGACATCTTTGTGTTTCATTTAAATTCTCAAAGTAATTATCCCAAATTCAACTAGATTTTATTCTCGCATTTCTTTCAGACATTTTGTTAGGCATTGGTCTTATAATGTTTTCATCAATTTCAATTAAGTGAATTAGTTTTATTCGCAAAATGGAAGGAGGTATTCTTAGAGGTGAAGATTTTTTGAAGGCTACTTTCTTCATTCAAAGTGTTTTCATAAAAATTTTGGGGTTAACATTTGGATTCTTAGGTAAGGGTTCAACAATTGGATTCATATCAATTTCTTCATCCATACCAACATTATCATTCAATTCAATATCATTATTCATTTCAAAATCATTATTCTCTACATTTTCATTATGTATTTCATCCCCATTTTCTAATACATTAGCTACATTTGATATAGCAGATGTACCTTGCTCTGCATGAAATTTTTGCATTCTCCTTAGTTTATTTATTTTCATCTCTTCCAATTGCTACAATGTCTTGTTCTTGACTTTACTCTTGTCCTTAGCTCGAATTTTATCTCCCATGATTAAAAACAATCAACTAGTGGGGTAGGGGACAAAATGAACTACTAAAAAATCATGCAAGAATGTAGAGACAATTGTAGACCAAACAAAATGTATGCAAAATTCTTGTGAAAGAGATGAAAGGGACGTTGGGGGGCCACAATATATAAAAAGCATAATGCGTATGCATTATGCTTTTTACCTTTTCCAGCACATGCCTCAAGGCTTGGGATCCAGTTTGGATCCCCAACCCTGAGGCATGGACCTGCACAAACACAACAAACAATGTGTTTTTGCAGGAAAATGTAAAAATGCCACTTCCTCTATGATAAATCAAAATAAAACAATCAATCCATTTAAAAAAATTATACCACGACGTAGAGCAGAGTTTTTTCTTTCTAAAAATATAATTTTTCAAATTTTTTGACTAATATAAGGTTTCCATATTATTTATTTTCTAACTATGCCTTTTTATAGCTATTTTTGAAGTTTAAATATGTCTATCTTTCATCATGTATCTTTTTTTTGGGTCATTGAAATTGAAAAAAATTATACTAGCACAAACTAGGCATAATTCTATACATATTCAAAAAATAATAATCTAATTTTCGATATTTTTTGAGGTAGTTAGGGGGCACGGTTGGAGCTCCGTTATTTTTCAAAACATAAAATTTATGTACTAGAAAAATCATAAATAAAAAAATACTCATTAAAAAAATATAAAAAAATTCTAACACAAACTAGATGCTCCTAGCTATCTTTCTACTAAAGGGTTTTCAAAAATACTCAATGGTGCTCAAAAAATGGTGGGGGCACGAAAGTCACTCTATTATGTTTAAAAAAAACAAGAGCACTTGTTGGTATTTTAGTTTTTTGACCCACTTAAACTTATTTGTTTTCAATAAAATTTAGTAGCTTAGAAACTAGACTCAAAATGCTATGATTCATATTTCTACAACATCTTCCAATTTTGAGTGTAACTATTTTGAAAAACTCGTACAAGTTGAAGTTTTTATTTTTTCTAGAAAAATGCGTCCACTTAAGACCCCCTTTTGGCCCCAACTTGGTGCACTTACCCTTACTTTGGGATTAAGTTTTTGCCTTTTACAATATTTGGCACTATCGACCGATTTACAATAATCAACAATTTTTGCACTAATGGCCAATTTTACAATTTTTGGGAATTTGTTTAAAAATACCTACTTTTACACCTTATATCAACCTTTGATTTTTTTACAAAATAGATATCTACTATAATCTCCCTAAACCACCTTCATTAGCTTTTTATTAGAATCTAGATTTTTTAAAAAAAAATTCACGCTTTTTCGCTAGAGGAAAAATAGTTATAATGCTTTCATGAAGGTTGCACACAAGGTGCACAACAGGACCCTCTCGAGGAAATGTTTTATCTTTGGGATCTTTTCCTTTACCAAAGTTACCCAAAATGACATTTCAGATCAAATGGGAGAATTTATTTTAGTACAAATATGATTTTTACAACTAAATTTAGGTTCCCTTTTAGTTGTCACTAAGTGACTTAGCGGGGGATTGAGTTGCTTTTAAATCTAGCGGTT
The DNA here is from genome assembly GCA_018340775.1 of Taxus wallichiana var. yunnanensis. Classification (NCBI taxonomy): domain Eukaryota; kingdom Viridiplantae; phylum Streptophyta; class Pinopsida; order Cupressales; family Taxaceae; genus Taxus; species Taxus wallichiana. Next base: position 341,770,884 of record CM031238.1, read on the forward strand.
TTACTTATTTTGCCTCCAAATTCACATTTTTAATAAAAAGATGGACTTGGGGTGGGTCAAGCCCTAACCTACCTCACCCAAGAATATTGCACTAACAAAATAGGATTTCTCGGTTTGGCAAATGAAATGGAGAAATAAGTAATTAAACATCAAAAAAATTAGCCAACCTTTTAAAAATGCAACTTGGTAGCTTGATAGAGGTCCATGTGGAGCGACCTAGGTTGTTGCATAAGATGACACAATTGATTTGGATTTTTTTATCCTCTTTTTCAATGTTTTATACATCAATATTTTTCCTTACATGCAAATTTGGAGGTTGCCTTTCTTTATGCTATGTAGTAGGATTTTTAAATTATTTTTACATGTCACTGGGCACTTGGAATCTGCAGAGTCATTTAGGATTTGATTTTAATTTTGATTTGGAGGTTGATTGGTAGCGGGTATTTTTGAATGTGGTTGGCTATAGACGTTCTCTACTTTTTCTTGGAACATGGTGCGGGTTGCGGGACTTTTTATGCTAGACTGTTTGGAGTAGTTGACCAACCCTATGAGATGTAACTCACCAAAAATACAATGTAAGGATTGGTGTACAACATCCCCAACTCGATGGGTGGATTTGTTAAGACTTAGCTTGCCCTTTGAGGGATCAAATCACCCCAGACATTGCACAAACTCACACCTCCAATGGAAATCCACCCAATGTGTGGATAACTCGTGGAATGCAATCACCTTCAACTCAGCCTGATCCTTATGTACCTGACCCAACTCAATTGAAAATTTCTGGTAGAATCCGATCTCTCTAATGCACAACTCTCCTAACAACCAACTCGGGTAGAGACTGTGTTACAAACCCAAGTTATACTAAAATTACAGAGTTGTGTGGGGAGCTTGAAAAGCTTAGGCCCCCACATAATTTATTTTTACTCTTATTTTTAAATAACTCCAAAATGTTAATTATAGGTCCACCAATTTTTAAAAATAATTGCTAAATTGACCTCTAAATCTAGAGGTAAAAGACCTGTTTTTAAATACAATAAATTGTTACATAAAAATGAACAATGTCACCTTTATAAATGGATTTGCATCAAGGTCTACAATGGCATATGATTGTGCTCTTCAATTGAAAATTTTCTACTTACTGTTGCAAATTTGAAATATGTAAATCTTCTGTTGCAAATCAACCTTGATTTGAGGTGTGGATTTGGGTAGGGGTTATGAAAGGTTTGGGGGTTTCTATTAGGATTAACACATAAGTTGTATAGATAATATATCAGATCTAAGCATACATGCAATAAAATCAGATATTCTACCAGAAGAAATATCCAAAATAAGAGTTATAAATCAAAACCAAATTTAACATGGTTCACCCAGTGTGGGTTACATCCACCAAGAAACAAGCCAATATATTATCCAAAGCTTTCAGAAGATATAGAATGAATATTTACAATCTTCCACACCTCTCATGATGTATATTACTTTCTTTCTTTCAAGATTCTCCTTCTCCAAGAATTATCTCTCACAATTATTTTGACAATAATCATTAACTCTCTCTTAAACTTAGCTTTCTATCTTATAAATACCTTATAAAATTTAGGGCACTTAGTCATGCAATTACAATCAATAGATCTGATTAAATACTAAAATTAGATCTAATTCCTATGAGTTAAATAAAACACTCATGCATAGGTAACCGATGCGAGTTATCCCTAAGTGATGACAATTCCTACTTTCTGAATGATGCTGGTCATAGGTGACCGATGTCGATCCTTCATAACTGATGCTAATTATTGTGTTTTCTAGAAAGTTGATATAACATGCTAAATGAAGTAATTGAGCATATCTGCAGGATTTTCACTCATATGAATCTTCTCCGCTTTAATGCCCATCTTTTAATACTGTCATTTGAAGTGATATCTCAACCGAATGTGAAACACCAAGTTATTTTCGAAATGAATTGCACTCATTGTCACTTTGAACAATTTGCAATCATCTTACTCCTTTCCCAAATCTTCCATGAACCTGCTCATCTATATCATCTCTTTGCTAGCCTCTATAGCTGCAACATACTCTGCCTCTGTAGTAGACAAATCCATAACCTTCTGTAATCTCGATATCCAACTAACTTCCTTCCCACCTACTTTGTGAAAATATATCCAATAGTGCTCCTTCTACCATCTAGATCTCCAGCCATATCTGAATCAACATATCCACATAAAGAAATATCCAAACCTCCATAGCATAACTACATGCTAGATGTCCCTCTCAAATACCTGAGTATCCATTGGACTACTTTCCAATGCTCTTTACCTGGATTGGCCATAAATATACTCACAACTCCCACTACCTATGCAATGTATGGTTTGGTATAAACCATAGCATACATGAGACTCCCAATTGCTGAAACATATGGTACTCGTGTCATGTATTTGACCTCCTCATGTGATGAAGGAAACTGATCTTTGCTCAATTTTAAGTTTCCAACCATAAGTGTACTTACAAGTTTTGAATTCTACATTTTAAACCTTTCTAACACCTTGTAGATATAATCCTCTTGAGACAAATACAATTTCTTGTTCTTCTGTCTCTATTTATTTGTATGCCAAGGATTCTTTTTACAGCTCCTAAATCCTTCATAGAAAATGTGTGATCTAGCTTTCCCTTAAGCTCACCAATGTTCTTGCATACTAGATCCTATAATAAGCATATCATCCACATACAGTAACAAAATAATATAGCTCCCATTTTCAAGCTTCTTGAAATAAACACAATAGTTAGATTCACATCTCAAGTAACCATGCTCATGCATGAAACTATTAAACCTCATGTACCATTGCCTTAGAGCTTAATTGAGCCCATATAGCCTCTTTTTCAACCTGCACACTAATTTCTATTTACCCTTGACTTCATTCCCAAGTGGTTGCTGCATATAAATATCTTCATCCAAATCAACATGAAGGAAATACATTTTCACATCTAGTTTCTCTAAATGTAAATCATTTATTGAAACTAAACTCAATATAGTTTGAATAGAAATCATCTTAGAAAGAAGATAAAATATTTCACAAAGTCAATACACCTTTCACGTGCAAATCCTTTTACTACAAGCCTTGCCTTGTACCTTTTTTGTGCACCCTCTTCTTCCTTGATCATGTAAACCCATTTGTTTTGTAATTTCCTCTTACCTACTGGAAATTTAACCAAATCCTAAGTTTGGTTTTGTTCCAAGGAGTCAATCTCCTCATCCATGTCATGATCCCACTGAACGTGGGTCTAATATTGCATCACTTCTTCAAAAATTTCTGGTTCACCATTATTAGTCAATAATAAATAATACAAAGAAGGTGTAAAACTTTCTAGATGTTTACTAACCCTTTGTGACCTTCTCATAAAATTTTGGGGTACTAGAGGCTCATTCTGGATCTCCTGGACATTTGTTTCCAACTCTGATAGTGATCAACACCGATCACTTGTAGCTGACGTTGGTTCTTAACTGATGTCAGTTTGGCTCTTCTGTAACCGATACCGGTTCACCAAACTAATGCTGGTCAGGGGTCAACCGACAACGTTTACTGTGTAACCTTGTAGGTATGAGTTTTAAATATGAGATTTCATTTTCATTCACAAACTTATCAACCGGTTCATCCTTGGATACCAAAATTTGATTCCTGTACATTCTCTTTTCATTCCATTCAATGTCACGAATCCTAATAATTTTAGAATTCTCTAAATCCCAAAAATGGAATCCGAAATCATCAGATCCATAACCAATGAAAGTGCATCTCTTGGATTTTGTATCCAACTTTTTTCTATTTTCTTTATCAATATGCACAAAAGCTTCTGAACTAAAAAATTTAAGAAAAGAAATATCTAACTCTTTTCTGGTCCAAGCTTTCTCTAGTATTCCTCCATCTAGTGAACTTAAAGGCCCACGGTTCATCAAATAAATCACTATATCAACCGCTTCTACCCAAAAATAAAAGGGCAATCCATCAAGTATCCTCATACTTCTAGCACATTCCATGATTGTCCTGTTCATTATTTCTACAACACCATTCTCTTTTGGTGTTTTTGGAACCGTCCTTTCTCTACGTATTCCATTCACTAAACAATAATCATTGAAAGCCTTGCTACAATATTCACCACCATTGTCAAATATAAGGCACTTTAACTTTGAATTTGATTCATTCTCAACAAGGGATTTCCATATTTTAAAAGTCTCAAAAAATCAGATTTATGTTTAATACAATAAACCCATACCTTTCTTGTAGCATCATCAATGAAAGTAACATAATATTGGGATCATGCATGAGAATCTACCTGGGATGTTCCCCACACATCTGAGTGTACAAGCTCCAATTTATGTTCCTTCTTAGTTGCCCCAACTTTGAGAAATCTCACTCTTTTTTGCTTTCCAAAGATACAATGCTCATAGAAATCAAGACCTAAATCTTTCAAATCTGATAACTTACCCTTAGCCTTTAAGATCTACATTCCTTTTTGACTTATATGGCCCAACCGATTATGCCACATGCATGCATATGAATCGATGTAGATAATACAAAAATAATCAGGTAACACATGTAGATAAATATAATGTTCCTACATTCTTGTCTCTTTCCGAAAAATGCACCCTTGGTGACTTTCCAAGAGTGTCTTGTGAATGTAATCATGTAACTAACTTCACCGAATTTCCCCGTAGAAATAATATTCCTCCCGAGGCTTGGCACATGCCTCACATCTTTCAATAACCATGTATTTCCATTATGTAATTTTAGATGAACTTCCCCTTTACCAGTAATACTACAAGGTTTATCATCACCCAAATAAACATGCCCAAAATTTCTCTGGACATGATTTCTGAAATAGCCCTTATTAGGGGTTGCATGGAAAGAATCTCCTGAATCTAAAACCCAAGATTCTATTCTATTATCCAAATAAAGAATAAGAACATCTTGCATTACCTATGTTGCAATATTTACCTCTTTATCTTTTTTGGGTGTTGGTTCTCTTTATCCTTTGACCAAAAATCTTTCTTTGTATGTCCTTTCTTTCCACAATTCCAACAGGTAATTCCCTTACCTTTGGATTTAGACTGCCATTCCTTGACTTTGATTTCCCATTATTCTTACTCTTGGATCTCTCCTTCTGCATGCCTCTACTTTCTACATTCAAAGCATTCCCAAATGATGATTCCTCTGTACTTTTCCTGTGAATTTCTTCATTCAATATTATACTAACCACATCATCAAACTTCAAAATATTATTAGCAGATGTTGTATTACTAACAACCATTACCAAGTTATCCCAAATATTAGGAAAAGAACATAAGAATAAGAGTTCTTTCACTTATTCATCAAACTGAATATCATCTGATTTTAATTGATTTACAATAGGTCGGAAATCATTCAAATGACTAGATGTAGATCCACCTTCATGCATCTTAGAACTAAATAGTTTCTTCATCAAATAAACTTTATTTGAAGCACTAGGGTTTTTATATAAATTAGCAAGAGATTTCATTAACTCTACCATAGATGCCGCTTCTATAATATTAGAAGCCATAGATGTTGCCATAATCAATCTTATAGATCCCAAAGCCTTTTTGTCAAGAATCTTCCATTCTTCATCAGTCATCTTCATAGGTCTAGAATTTTCATTCAATGGTAAGTACAAATCACTTTGATACAGATAATCCTCAATATGCATCTTCCATAATTGATACTTTTGGCCATCAAACTTCTCTACCTTGTATTTATTTTCTTCTACCATTACTATAGCTCCCACTCAATCAGAAAACCCTCTCGTGAGTAATTCATCGTCAACACACAAAACCCTCAAAGAAATATCTCGATACTAGTTGTTAGGATTAGCACACGGGTTGTATAGATAATATATAAGATATAAGCATACATGCAATAAAATTGGATATTCTACTAGAATAAACATACAAAAACAAGAGATATAAATCAACACCAGATTTATAGTGGTTCACCTAGTGTGGGCTATATCAACCAAGAAACAAGCCAATCTATTATCCAAATCTTTCAGAATATATACAATGAAGATTTACAATCTTCCACACCTCTCACGATGTACAATAATTTCTTTCTCTCAAGCTTCTCTTTCTTCTCCAAGAATTATCTCTCACAATTATTTTCACAATAATCATTAACTCTCTCTTCTAACCCTAGCTTTCTAGCTTATAAATACCTTATACAAACTTAGGGCACTTAGCCATGCAATTACAATCAATAGATCTACTTTAATACTAAAATTAGATCTAATTCCCGTGAGTTAAATAAAACACTCACACATAGGTAACCGATGCCGGTTAGCCCTAATTGATGATGGTTCCTACTTGCCTGACTGATGCCGGTCATAGGTGATCGATGTCGGTCCCTTCATATCCCATGCCGAATACTGTGTTTTCCAACAAGTTGATATAACATGCTAAATTGAAGTAATTGAGCTCCACATCTCAACAACTCTATGGCTCTTCCTAACATTGAATTTTTCTATAGATCTACTTAAAATTCCCTGAAACTTCCAACAATCTCCTGGATCACTTATTACATTTATTCAAATATCTACTAATGATAAATTAGGCTAATTTTTATTTCTAGCAGGAGTTTATTTAATTTTAGAGGTGGTAAATTTAATTAGGGAGGTAATTAAATTTAGGGGTTTATTTAATTTAATTAATTAGTGGTAATTTTAATTATTTTAACGTGATTTTATCACCTTTTTAAATCTATTTAATTTTTAAAATTAGATTAATTGGGGAAATTTAAAGTGCGTAATATAGTATTGTTAGACATTTTTGTTGCTAATTCGTTTGTGGAGTGTGTAGTGCCCTTCCAAGAATTTTCCACATTTCGGAGATTTTCCTACATCTTAGAGGTTCTTTGAACTCATTTTGAGCCTTTTTTTGCATTGTATCACCCTTTTTATTACTTACGGACTAGTGAACGTGTCTACCACAGATCTTACGAAAGGAGGTTTTTAATGTGACGTGAGACACTATTTATCACATAGGACTATTTTTTTCCCTCTTCTTACTTTTATCTTGTTTTGTGCTTGGTTACTTGTGTCGAACTTTCGTAATCGTTAAAACTTGATTGTGGTCTCCACACTTGTGTGTTATTATGCTAATTGCAAGGTGAGTGACCGAATGTTTCATGATGCACATTCACACTTGATTGTAATCAACACACTTGTTGTCGCCAAATCACTTTGCACCCTCCGAATGGCCGGGATGTGAATAGGACGTTCGGTGTGATTGGGACACATGGGATCACCTCTCAAGTGTGGGACTTGGGCTCGAGGTGAACCTCCGGAGAAGGCCGGCTTCCTCTTCCTAAACTAAGTCTTTGTCTTACTCCTAGTGTAACAAAAACGATTATCTAGTCCTATGCTAACATTTTCATGGGGTTTTAGGGAAAGAGAGTTATAGAAATGAAACTATACTAGGGATGGTGATGCACCGAATAAAGGTGTCTTCAGATTCGGGAAGGGTTAATTTGAAGAGGGTGTGTGCACCACAGTCAACTTCACCTCTGCCGCAACTTAGAGAGGGTACATGATACCACAAAGCTAAGGGACACGCGTTCCTTTTGTTAAACTTTATCAGACCAGAAATATACCGGTTTCCCGGTGAAGAAGGATGAACTCAAGAAGGGTGAACAGACACCACAACTCAACCGCATGCAATACTTCACCACTCGATAAGCACAGAACTCCAAGAACTGCAGTAGAAACTTAAACTTGCACAGTGTACTGCAGTATGAGAAAGGCACAAAGAAGCATAGAAGGATGAAAGGACCGATATTAGTCACAAAACACACACTTTTATTGCTTGATAACATGCACAATGCATCATACATTCGAAGAAGAGGCAATAGTTGCCATTACAGTCTTGAAGAGGAGGCTTGAAAGTTCCTCAACACACAAGAACAACTTGCGGAAGAGAGGACCCTTGAAAAGTATACACTCTTGCGAGATATCTAAGCTGTCCAACTTATGCAGGCTGTTGGAACCCTTTGAAATGAGCTTCCACTTACATTTATAGAAGAATATGTGAGAAAGAAGAGGAAAAGGTCATAATTACATTCCTAAAATGAAGGCCCATGATGTATTTATTACGATTAGTTGAACTACTCGAGAAGATTCCATCATGGGTCATTAATTGCACGATGACCAAGTCTTCTCAATTAATTAAAAGAATATTTAAATAAAATATTTAAATAATAATAATAAATATTATTATTAAAATATTTTAAATAAAAATATTAATTTAATTAACATAATGTTAGGACCCCCTCGTTGACCGTTTGACTTGAAGAGGAGGGGGTCCACGTGGATAGAATCTACACATAGCCAAATTCGATGAGCTTCGAATCCTCTAACTCGGTGTTGCACTCGATTTTGACCCCACACTAACTCTTTCTTTGCTTTGGTAATCGCACTCTTTTGCATTGAGTCCTTCGAATGGTGAGCTATCAAACTCGATTCTTATCATTTTCCTCTGTTAACTCGAGGCCATTTACGCATTCCTCGTTCAAACTTCATGAAACATCACCACGAGCTCCTTGCGAAGTCACCAAGTTCTTCATCCAAAGAAACGATCTTACCTTTCACGGGCTCAAACTCACTTGAATGTCGAGCTTAACCCAACATTTCTGAAAAGAATGGTTTTACCACAATGCTCACGGTTCTTCCTTATCATATAACACTTGTAGTAAGAATGTTTTAGCTTTGCCATAATAAGCACAATTGTACCCTCCAAACGATGAGAAAATGCCATTAACAATAAAGACCTAATGCTGCCATGATGATGACCTAGGCTTATGCCCATAACATGTCGATAGACACCCTTGAGACTGATTTTTTGGCCAAAGAGCCCTTCGGTATTTTGGCAGTGCACTCGGCAATCTCGGCTCCAATCAACAATTATGCCACTATTGGGATCTTAGTATGGCATAGGTAGCTGTGAGCTACACAATATACTCATTTTTTCGAAACTAAAAAGATCCTTTATGTTACAATTTGCAACACATAAAATAAGCCGTTCGAAAAATACGTTGAACAACTGGGGCAGCCAAGAGGACCTTGGAAAAATGTACAGAGTATAACCATATGAATTCTCCCTTAGTCGTGGATCAAAGCTAATAGAAATAAGCTAGATAAAATCGCTTGAAACTACAAATATAATCGTCCATTTGTTAAAACAAGTTTCTCTGAACCATGGTAAAGAATACTTTATTGTCTGATTGGACGTACATAATGGAAAGGTATAAATATTGCCTCTGCTCTCGGATTTTCTCGAAGAGACCATTTACGAGTAACAAGGGATATAGCATGCAAAACAAATTGACCGACCGGGTATTTTCGAGTTGACCTTCACATTCATTCGTTTAGGGAGAAAACAATCTTTGAGCAATATGAATCGTTTCACTCCGCACGCTTTATTTTTCGATTGGCTCTGTGCAATGATTCTTCTTGATTCGGACTTGGCATTTAATCTGCGAATACTTCACCACAAGATTGGTTTTATTGTCAATTCCTGAATGAGGTCTTCATTCAGTGTGGCTTGGTCACGATTCTTCTTGATTCAGACTAGGCTATCTGCCTACTAAAATCTTAAAGAAATCTAAGCCTACCTCCATTCGACTTTAAACTTGATTTTGCCAACTTCTCCTAATCCTCATCATTTCTCAAACAGACCATTTACAAGTGACAAGGATGTGAGTCGTGACATACAAAACGGCCGACCAGGTATTTCAGAGTTGACCTTCGCATTCGTTTCGTTTCTAGGAGAAGGAATGCTGAGCAATATGAATCGTTTCATTACGCACGTAATAAACCTTCATCTCTCGACTCGGGCAAATGTTATGAAGCTTTGAATGGCGTGACTCAATCTATCATACACGGCGGTGAATGTTTGTTTCCTAATCTCGCTCGGCTGGCTCAGCGCTGAAAACGGCTTCTCTTGTATTGCACATGCTGCTTTGCTGGTTGATGATTTTCTCTCGCGTGCCATCGAATCGATGAGTTTTGAGCATCTTTCTTTCTGTTACTCGATATCATTTGACAAATATACGCATAATGAGACGAGCGGCACAGTAGCCTCCGCAGAAATTGATATCACGTCGCGTTTTTTCCATGACCCGCTCTAATTCACAACTGTCCTATTAATCCTCCCGGTGACTCGCACAAAGACTCGGACCACTCCAACTGCGCGGGGTTTTCATGACGGATTGCCATCTTAATTTTTCCCATTTGGCAGTGTTTGCCTGAATCTCCCCTTCGCGGAAGTTTAGTCATGGTTTGCCAAACCAATATTTCCACGGTTGGCAGTTTGACCCGATTTCTCCAACGCGAAGTGAACAGCCTCGGCGCGGGATTTAACAGCTTGGCCCGCCATCATCAAATTTCCGCTTGGCATTGCTTGCCGGAATCTCCCCTACGCGGAGTGAACAACATGGTTTGCCATCTTAATTTTCCCATTGCCTTTGCAGTCCGCCTTATTTCCCACATGTGGCCCCTCGCATGAAGCTTGCGACTCGTCTCTCTCCGAGCCCCGAGTGTTTTCATTCTTTGAATAACTCCCACCGAGCCTTGTTTATCCTTACGGGCTCCATTTCCTCTGAATCGAGCGAGCTTCTCAAGAGTTTCACCAAGCTCTCCGCATCGAGCAGATCTGCCTTGGCCGAACTCGGTCACTAGATTGCTTGATCAATGCAACGTGTGTTGCCCATAACCCAAAGCGCTTGCTGCGAGCTCGTGTCAATGTCACATTCATGTGGCGAACATCAGCTATAAAACCAACCCCATGATTTGCAGCTCGGACACAAGACATAATGATTATATCACGCTCCACGGCCTTGAAAGGCATCTACCGTATTGATATATAAACCTTTTCCTTCATCAAATTTGAGGACAACATCAAACTCTCGGTGTAAACATTTCAGTTGTAGCTTGTAAGGTGTGATCATTTCAACAGAAACCTTTATGCTTGCCAACCTAGTGACTCGTTGAAGATGCTCGTATAATTGCAAAGCAAATTATGCTCCATGAATATTCTGATATGAAACAGTTCCACCTCTATGAGATCCGTTTCCATGAGTTGCATTGTAAAATAAATTTAATCAAGTCTCCCAGTAACATTCTTCTGTCACTTAATTGATTTTCATAAAAATATCTTGAAGGAAAATCCTGAATTTGAGGATGCATACGATGCTTTGATCGAGATAACAACATTGGACAACTTACTTGCTCAAAGCGGGCTTCTACTATCTTTGCAACATCCAATGCGTGCACCGAATACTCGGCCAGGAAGGTCGAACACCATTACAATTCACGAGTTCTTTGTAAGATGTCGGTTTGACTCAATTTCACATTGGTATTCGATAGTGCTTATACTATCTTCTGGTCGATAGAAGTCCTTCCATTATGTAATTACAAACCCGAGATTCAATGATGTTGAACCTCCCATATCTCGCATATTTTCATAACATCTCGGTCAAACAAGATAATTCTCCCAGTGGTTGGTCGAGCGTTGTCTTAGTGGATTAAACTGGCATCATGTTGACTTTGACTCTCCCTGACTTGGCCTTCAGATCTTTTTGCATCGATCTCCACCGGGATCCTTGTACAGTTCCTTTCATTCGTCAATCTTCAACGAGCTATATTTTGCATTAACAAGACCATCGTCGAGCTCTTACAACTGAGAGTCTCCACTGAGATGATTTCTGAGATGATTATCAATTTGACACCGGGTTCTTTATCAACTCGACCCTGAACTCTCCACTGAGTTGAGATCAACTGGGTGCCTTTCGATGCTAGGTGATCTCTTCATATGCAATTTAGGAATTATTTTTTAATTATTGCATGTCGATAATAACCGAAGGTGGGTTCCTGGGACTATTATTTTATTTTGAACGTGATAGGACCCCGTTGTCCAATCTTGCCAGGTGTGCAAAATTGGATAACATTTTTGGCGACCTCTCGGGGATGATTGCCTGCTAAGCATGATTCCAGTAGCCTTAAGTCATCCATTGGGCATGGAGTCTATGTTGGAATCCTGAAAGAAGTATGATTTTCTTTGACATATCCCGGAATCTCCTTGAACATTGCTGATATCCTGGGTCTCCCTGGAATGCTAAGCATGAAGTATACTGAATCTGTTGAATTCTTGACATCCATGGAACACTGCAAAAATTTGAATGAAGCAGATTTTGAACTGTTATGGAAACCTTGAACCTTTCTTCTCCTTGACACCTTCCAATGATGAAACAATGTGCAGAACAACACAAAACACAACAACAAGGAAAGCAAAACAACAACACACAACAATGTGCATAAGCACTTGGAGGAAAACACCTAATTTAACTATACGGGGGTGGAACGCAGCTTCTCAAAAACAAGCTTTGAGATGTATCCCATTCACATGAATGGGCGGTTCTTCTCCATTGAGCCTAGATAGACGAAATGAATTTGCCTCTTTACTGACTTGTGATGATGTATGGTCCACTCCAGAGAGCGTCAAACTTGGCATGCTTGCTGGTTTGGCCTGTCTTCATCCCATTTGAGAACTAAATCACCTTCTTGAAAATGTCCATTTGGATGCCTTCTTGTCAAAAGATTTCTTAACTTGAGCACGATGCTTTGCTCCAAAGTTTTCATAGCCTTATCTCGTACTTCCTCTAACTCCATGAGTTCAAGAAACCTTCTTGTCAGGAGGATCACTCTCTATAACTTCAAGTTGATGAGCTAACTCCAAAGAAGGTAACTCCAGTGAGAGTGGAGTTTTGCCTCTCTTCCATATACAAGAAACGAAAGGAGAATTTCCAATGGCCCTTTTAGGTGTGATTCGATCTGCCCATAAGGCAGTCTTAAGCTGTGTATGCCAAGTCCTCTTGTTAGTCTCCATTGTGCGCTTAATAATCCTTATGAGGTTTTTGTTGCTAGACTCAGCCAATCCGTTTCCTTGCGGATAGTAATTGGATGAAGTTTTGAGGTATACCCCATTTTTAACAGCCCATTCACTCAATTTCATACCAAGAAAAGCCAGCGCATTGTCTGAAATGACTGTAAATGGAACACCAAACCTCGTCATTATACCCTCCAAAAAATCTAGAACTACCTTTTCATTGCTCTCTTTTAATGCTACCACCTCTTTCCATCGAGTAAAATAGTCTATTGCGGTAAGGACCCACTTATGTCCATCATTGGATGGAGGATTAATCATTCGATGAAGTCCAACCCCATTGAACAAAGGGTTGATCCACTTGAATTGGATGCGGTGGAAGAGCTGCCGACTTACCTTACACATGAAAAAGGCACATTCCTTACATTTCCTTACCCGAGAGATGGGCATCCTTGAATAAATCCGGCCAATAGTAGCCGGCTCGCATGATCTTGGTAGTTTTGTTGTTCGTGCGGAATAATGTCCTCCAGATAGGCCATTATGAAATTCTTCTAGTATCTTACTTACTGTTATGGTCCTATGCACCGAAGGAGAACGCCGTTCAAATCTTTTCGAAAGAGAATGCTATCTACCAAAACATATGGGATAGATTGAAGACGGAAAGTTCGTCTTTGGTTTTTATCCATGTTTGCCGGGTATGCTCCTGAGAAGATGAAATTCTTCATTTTGGATAACCAGTCAGCTTGATCAACATCCTCATCAGTATTTAGGAGTGTCACATCCTCATTACCTTTTGATTCCATGTCTGCAGCAAGTTGCTGACATAAACCCTTACCTCTGACAAGTTTAGTGACTTTGATGTGCACGTCATACTCCATTACCTTAAGTGATCCATCCAAAGCCACGCTTTTCATTCATTTCTTTGTTCAAAAAAAACTCCTTGACACCTGGATGAGACACCATCAGATGAATCTTGTTGTTGGACAACATGTGCTTGAATTTCTTCAAAGCTTGAATAACTGCAAAGACTTGCTTTTCAATGAATGAGTATTTGAACTCGTAGTCTTTGAGGGATTGACTGAAGAAAGTGATTGGTTGCTCCATCAGGTTATCGTTTTGTTGGGTGAGGATCCCTGAAATGCTCTCTTGACCTGCAAAAGCATAAAGGATAAAATCTTTGTCAAACCTGGGGTTCACAAGCGTGGGAGCTTGGGAAATGGCTGTTTTGATGGCTTCGAAGCTTTCTCGTCCTTCCTTTGTCCATGAGAATGGCATGTTTTTCCTTAGCATGGCTGTCAGTGGTTTAGCCAATGTCGCGAATTGGGGGATGAATCTCCGCACGAAATTTATGGTTCCCAGGAAGCTCTGGAGGCCCTTCTTGTGACTCGGGAGAGATAAGGACATAATTGAATGAATCCTGGCTGGATCGATTGATAATCCTTCCGCTGAAACAACATGCCCCAACAATTTTCCCTCGTGCACTGCAAAAATACATTTCTTGGGGTTAAGTGAAACCCCAAATTCCCTACACCTTTGGAAAACTTTCCTTAGATGCGTGATGTGATCTTCTGCATGCTTAGAGTATACAGTTATATCATCAAGGTAAACCAAAATAATATCGTTGATTAGTCCCTTAAATGCCATGTCCATGGCTCTTTGGAAAGTAGCCCCGGCATTGGACAATCCGAATGGCATTTTATTGTAGGCATACGTGCCCCACTTGGTAGTGAAAGCCGTTTTGAATTGGTCAGATTCTTGGACTAGGATTTGATTGTAACCTGAATATCCATCGAGCAAAGAAAATCTTTGAGCTCCTGCCACCGTTTGAAGGATCTGCTCCATCGAGGGAAGAGGATAATGGTCCTTTAATGACGCACGATTCAAATCCCTGAAATCTACGCATAACCGGATCTCTCCGTTCTTCTTCCTCACGGGCACCAAATTGGCTACCCATGAGGAATGCTTGATGGGAAAAATTATACAAGCCTCGATGAGCTTGGTTAGCTCCTTTCTCATTAGTGGCTCAATTTTGGGATTAATTGGTCTCTGTTTCTGACGAACTGGCTTAGCATTAGGATCTAGTTCGATGGTATGTTGTGCTAGACCTAGATCAAAACCACGCAGATCTTTATAGCTCCATGCAAAGATGTCATGATACTCTTGACAAAGTTTGATGAAAGCTTCTTTCTCCTCAGAAGTACACACTTTTCCGATCTTAAGAAATTTTTCATTTGATACTTCGACTTCCTCAAAATATTCTTCTTTGACCACCATGTTAGGGCTTTGTCTTTTGGCTTGGTCATCTGAATTGAAAATGGATTCCAAAGTGACTAAACCTTTTGGTAACTTGTTGCTTTTCAATTGGATAATTTGCTCACCATATGACTCTTGTAACTTATCTTGATTTCTTGCAGCAAACTCCGCCTCTTCTTGTAGGAAAAGGACAATTTGTTGTCACTTTATCGAACACTTGCCAACTACTCACATTATCAGGGACTGCTGGTCGAACCACCATTTTAACAAATTGCTGCCCTTCTTTCATGATATCAAGCTTGGTATGTTGTATTGTGAACCAATTGTAGCAAGCTATCGCATCTTGATTTTGATCTCTAGGGATTGCATGGATCCCAAAAGCTTGAAATCTTGATCGGGTCCCAGACTCGATTCTTGTATGATCTTAAAAGATCATTTTTGGATGCACTACGTGCTGAAACTTGATGAACAACTAACTCACTATCTCCAAAAACAGTTAGGGCCTTGATCCCTTCCTTTGAGCTAAATTAGTGAATTCCTTGCACAAGAGCCTCGTATTCAAGACATTGTTAGTGCAACGAGCGCAACCGGAAAGATGAGAAGTACTTATCTCCCTCTGGAGAAATTAACATAACACCAGCACCGGATCCATTCTTACTTCTTGAGCCATCGAAGAACAATTGCCATAGTCCTTTAGAATCACTTGGCATTTTGACAAGTTGTGGTATGATTGTATCTTCTTCATGGATACTGTAGGTACCTAATCCTATTTCTTCCAAGACCAAAGAAACCAGCTTCTTCTTACGCGATACATCAGCGTAGGGATCGTGCTTGATGATCTCTACTTACTTCATCCAGCAAAGTATCAGGGACTTCTTCAACAAGGGTGGTTGGTTCATGATCGGCACCTTCCTCTTCTGGATCGCCAATGGTGTAATTTCCATTTATGGGACTAGAAGTGTAGGGTTCTACATGATTATGGCAGATTGGTTACGCCCTTATAGTTACTTTGGTTCCGTATATCGAGTCCTCGAGAATCATATGCGACCAATCGGTGATAGGTAACCACCCATCTTGGCAAATCACTGAAATCCCGTGATAGGCGGATGGCAAAGAGGGAGGGAGGTCAATAACCGATATGTCTTGAGTGAATGACAAACTTGGGCATGCATGAATGGTAAGTTGAAGTCCTTTAATAACCCCATTGTGTCTTAAATTTGTGCCATCCAAATTGAACAACCCCTCTTGTAACTGGCGCATATTGTATGCCTAGTACATCTGTAATTTGTTTCGGCATGACAGAGCTACTGGCACCAGAATCGATCATGCAATTATGTACCAAGTGGTCTCCAATGATCAGGGAAATGTAGAATGGCGGTGGTTTGTTTGCTGTAGGAATGATTTTCCCTTCCGGTTGACACAAATTTGTAGCATTTGTCACTCCATGGCTTGGTGATCCGTTGGTTGTACTAAAACTGTTCAGAGCTTCTCGCGACGAGTTTCTTTGGGAAGGAAGGATCGAGAGTGCGTCCCACATGTAACCTAACGCTCGATTGGTTTTCTTCATTTGTTCTACTATCTTTGAAGGGAATTGCTCCAACTTTGATGATGCTTTTTTGGGCATTGGGGTCCTCCTTTGGAAAATGTTTGTTGGGTACCGTGATGCTTGGAGAACCATCTTTCCCTGCGGCGTGGCTAGTCGATGTTTACTGGTGATTTCTTTCCCGCATTTCTATCAACCGCCATTTGTAACCCATGTTGAGAAGTGGATGCTAGATCAGATTCGGGACTTGAGGCTCCATTGCTCTCTTCTTGGAACAGTGTTTGCTACCACGATGAAGAATCGGTATTTAACCCACAAAAATCTTCTTCTTGCCGGTTTAGCAAAATAGCGGATTCTTGAGTGCTTCCTGGTTGATCTGCTTCATGGTATTCTTGTGTAGATGAATTGTTTGTTAACTCTGAAGGGGTAGATACACTTTGAACCATAAGGGCACTTAAAGAACCCCATTGGGACAAATATTTTGATTGTGAGGTTGAGAGCAAGGATAACACCATTCGTAGTCTTGAACTAGATTATTCTCGAGCAGTACTATAGCTCTAGATGAGCTAGGCTGCAAAGGGTTCCGGAAGTTCAAGGGCCTGACATTTGCAACTTGACTCGTAGTTTGATTTTGAGGCTGATTGTTTCCTTGAAAGGGGGGCGGCTAGCTGATCTTGCTGATTTTGTAGGCGATACTGGACGATTGTATTGAAATTGTTGCCTTTTGAGTGCAGCGAGCTCATTTCCAAAATTTTGCGGTAGTGACTTGACTTCAAATAGGTCATTTGAAGAGGCGGGGAAGATTGAGATGGTTGCTTGAGTCCACCAAGAGGAGCAATGATAGGGCCGATGATTCATAAGATCTCGGAGAAAAGGGCATTGGTGGTCGTGGAGCTATCTTTCCAAATGAATCAAAGAATTCTCTGCACTTATGGCAACTTCGTAAGCATCGGGAAGTGTAGTCCCTCCCATGATCGGATCATAAAGCTGCTACATCGCTATTCATTTGAGGCTCGCAAATAGTACAAGAATGCATTATGTGCGAGAAGGCTTTATGAGCGCCAATGATCGGAATCCTATTCCAAGTCCTATGGAATCGGAAGTTGAAATCACTCATGTATTCTTGGGAGCTCTCTTTATGGTAGTAAGTTGTTCCAAAAGTGATAGGTGATCACTTTTGTCTTCAAATTGTTTACATAGCTTTTCTCCCAACTCGTCCCAAGTGGTTATAGTGCGACACCTAACATGCGAAACCATTGAAGTGCTTTTCCCTTGAAAGAGGTAGCAAGAAGTCTAACTGCAACATTGTCTTTGGTGATATTATGTACTTTGGAAAATGATCTTTGGCTACATCAAAGATATGCTCCATCGGAGTAACGTGAGTTTCCCAGTGTAGAAGGGTAAACTTTTGAGTGCCGCAACAGTATCGGATCACGTTGAGCCAACATAAGAGGACTTGCATTGAAAGGGGAAAAACTTGGTTCCTCGCCATAGCTTGATGAAAAAGGTTGATTGTTCTGGGTGGAGGAAATCTTCCGTAAGGAGGAGTTGAATGACCCCTACTAGGTAAATCTGCAAGCGGGGATGTGGAAATGCCTCTTCTTCTATTTTAACAAATTGATCTGCTTTGCTTCTTGTGTAGATGAATTGTTTGTTAACTCTGAAGGGGCAGATACACTTTGAACCATAAGGGCCTGGCTAAGAACCCCATTGGGACAAAGATTTTGATTGTGAGGTTGAGAGCAAGGATAGCACCATTCGTAGTCTTGAACTAGATTATTCTGAACAGGTACTATAGCTCTAGATGAGCTAGCTGCAAGAGGGTTCCGGAAGTTCAAGGGCCTGACATTTGCAACTTGACTCGTAGTTTGATTTTGAGGCTGATTGTTTCCTTGAAAGGGAGGACGGCTAGCCTGATACTGCTGATTTTGTGGCTGATACGGACGATTGTATTGAAATTGTTGCCTTTTGAGTGCAACGAGCTCATTTCCAAAATTTTGCAGTAGTGACTTGACTTCAAATAGGTCATTTGAAGAGGCAGGGGAAGATTGAGATGGTTGCTTGGAGTCCACTGGAAGAGGAGCAATGATAGGCTGATGATTCGTAAGATCTGGAGAAAAGGGCATTGGTGGTCGTGGAGCTATCTTTCCAGCCTGAATCAAAGAATTCTCTGCACTTATGGCAACTTCGTAAGCATCAGGAAGTGTAGTCCCTCCCATAGACTGGATCATAACTGCTACATCGCTATTCAAGGCTCGCAAATAGTACAAGAATGCATTATGTGCAGAAGGCTTTATGAGCGCCGGAATCCTATTCCAAGTCCTGTGGAATCGGAAGTTGAAATCACTCATGTATTCTTGGGGAGCTCTCTTTATGGTAGTAAGTTGTTCCAAAAGTGATAGGTGATCACTTTTGTCTTCAAATTGTTTACATAGCTTTTCTCCCAACTCGTCCCAAGTGGTTATAGTGCCAACACCTAACCCATGAAACCATTGAAGTGCTTTTCCCTTGAAAGAGGTAGCAAGAAGTCTAACTGCAACATTGTCTTCGGTGATATTATGTACTACGCAGATGCTGGCTACATCAAAGATATGCTCCACTGGAGTAACGTGAGTTTCCCCGTGTAGAAGGGTAAACTTTTGAGTGCCGCAATTGTATCGGATCACGTTGAGCCAACATAAGAGGACTTTGCTTGCATTGAAAGGGGGAAAAACTTGGTTCCTCGCCATAGCAATGAAAGGTTGATTGTTCCTGGGTGGAGGAAATCTTCCGTAAGGAGGAGTTGAATGACCCCTACTAGGTAAATCTGCAACTGGGGATGTGGAAATGCCTCTTCTTCTTCTCTTTGGAGGAGACAAGGAAAGTTCGGTATGCTGATAATTTCCTTTCTTTGAAGAAGCTCTTGTCTGAATTCTTCGCATAAGTTCTTTGCATTTGAGATTCGAATCCGGAGATATAGAGTCGCAGTACTTTGACTTGTGTAAGTGAGAAGAGAAGTACCAACTCTGTCCCACCGGGCGTGCCAAAAACTGTTGTGTGTGGTCGCACGGTGGCTTATGATTTGTTGTTGTAATGAGACACCTTGAAAAGATGGAAGATCTAACCTTAGTGTCCCACCGGGCGTGCCAAAAACTGTTGGTGTAGGTCGCACGGTGGCTTAAGATTTCCTGTTTGATAATGAGACACCTCTGAAAGATGAAACTCTAACTGTGATGTCCCACCGGGCGTGCCAAAAACTGTTGTCGCCAAATCACTGCACCCTCCGAATGGCCAGGATGTGAATAGGACGTTCGGTGTGATTGGGACACATGGGATCACCTCTCAAGCTGTGGGACTTGGGCTCGAGGTGAACCTCCGGAGAAGGCCGGCTTCCTCTTCCTAAACTAAGTGTTGTACTACTCCTAGTGTAACAAAAACGATTATCTAGTCCTATGCTAACATTTTCATGGGGTTTTAGGGAAAGAGAGTTACAGAAATGAAACTATACTAGGGATGGTGATGCACCGAATAAAGGGTGTCTTCAGATTCAGGAAGGGTTAATTTGAAGAGGGTGTGTGCACCACAGGTCAACTTCACCTACTGCAACTTAGAGAGGGTACATGATACCACAGGCTAAGGGACACGCGTTCCTTTTGTTAAACTTTATCAGACCGAGAAATATACTAGTTTCCCAGTGAAGAAGGATGAACTCAAGAAGGGTGAACAGACACCACAACTCAACTGCATGCAATACTTCACCACTCGATAAGCACAGAACTCCAAGAACCTGTAATAGAAACTTAAACTTGCACGTGTACTGCCAAGTATGAGAAAGGCACAAAGAAGCATAGAAGGATGAAAGGACCGAGATTAGTCACAAAACACACACTTTTATTGCTTCAATAACATGTACAATGCATCATACATTCGAGAAGAGGCAATAGTTGCCATTACGGTCTTGAAGAGGAGGCTTGAAAGTTCCTCAACACACAAGAACAACTTGCGAAGAGAGAGGACCCTTGAAACGTATACACTCTTGCTGAGATATCTAACTGTCTAACTTGTATGAACTGATGGAACCCTTTGAAATGAGCTTCCAACTTACATTTATAGAAGAATATGTGAGAAAGAAGAGGAAATGGTCATAATTACATTCCTAAAATGAAGGCCCATGATGTATTTATTACGATTAGTTGAACTACACGAGAAGATTCCATCATGGGTCATTAATTGCACGATGATCAAGTCTTCTCAATTAATTAAAAGAATATTTAAATAAAATATTTAAATAATAATAATAAATATTATTATTAAAATATTTAAATAAAAATATTAATTTAATTAACATAATGTTGGGACCCCCCCGTTGACCCGTTTGACTTGAAGAGGAGGGGGGTCCATGTGGATAGAATCTGCACATAGCCAAATTCGATGAGCTTCGAATCCTCTAACTCGGTGTTGCACTCGATTTTGACCCCACACTAACTCTTTCCTTGCTTTGGTAATCGCGCTCTTTTGCATTGAGTCCTTCGAATGGTGAGCTATCAAACTCGATTCTTATCATTTTCCTCTGTTAACTCGAGGCCATTTACGCATTCCTCGTTCAAACTTCATGAAACATCACCACGAGCTCCTTGCGAAGTCACCGAGTTCTTCATCCAGCAAACGATCTTACCTTTCCTGGGCTCAAACTCACTTGAATGTCGAGCTTAACCCAACATTTCTGAAAAGAATGGTTTTACCACAATGCTCACGGTTCTTCCTTATCATATAACACTTGCAGTAAGAATGTTTTAGCTTGGCCATAATAAGCACAATTGTACCCTCCAAACGATGAGAAAATGCCATTAACAATAAAGACCTAATGCTGCCACGATGATGACCTAGGCTTATGCCCATAACATGTCGATAGACACCCTTGAAACTGATTTTTTGGCCAAAGAGCCCTTCGGTATTTTGGCAGTGCACTCGCAATTTCGGCTCCAATCAAGAATTATGCCACTATTGGGATCTTAGTATGGCATAGGTAGTTGTGAGCTACATAATATACTCATTTTTTCGAGAACTAAAAAGATCCTTTATGTTACAATTTGCAACACATAAAATAAGCCGTTCAAAAATACGTTGAACAATGGGGCAGCCAAGAGGACCTTGGAAAAATGTACCGTAAATAACCATATGAATTCTCCCTTAGTCGTGGATCAAAGCTAATAGAAATAAGCTAGATAAAATCGCTTGAAACTACAAAGATATAATCGTCCATTTGTTAAAACAAGTTTCTCTCGAACCATGGTAAAGGAATACTTTATTATGCGATTGACGCACATAATGGAAAGGTATAAATATTACAGCATCGCCTACGGATTTTCTCGAAGAGACCATTTACGAGTAACAAGGATATAGCATGCAAAACAGCCGACCGGGTATTTTCAGAGTTGACCTTCACATTCAATTCGTTTCTAGGAGAAAACAATGCTGAGCAATATGAATCGTTTCACTCCGCACGCTTTATTTTTCGATTGGCTCTGCAATGATTCTTCTTGATTCGGACTTGGCATTTAATCTGCGAATACTTCACCACAAGATTGGTTTTATTGTCAATTCCTGAATGAGGTCTTCATTCAGTGTGGCTTGGTCACGATTCTTCTTGATTCAGACTAGGCTATCTGCCTACTAAAATCTTAAAGAAATCTAAGCCTACCTCCATTCGACTTGCTATGACTGCCAACTTCTCCTAATCCTCATCATTTCTCAAACAGACCATTTACAAGTGACAAGGATGTGAGTCATGACATACAAAACAGCCGACCAGGTATTTCAGAGTTGACCTTCCCATTCGTTTCGTTTCTAGGAGAAGGAATGCTGAGCAATATGAATCGTTTCATTCTGCACGTAATAAACCTTCATCTCCTGACTCAGGCAAATGTTATGAAGCTTTGAATGGCGTGACTCCAATCTATCATACACGGCAGTGAATGTTTGTTTCCTGCAACTGCTCGCTGGAAGCGCTGAAAACGGCTTCTACTGTATTGCACATGCCTGCTGCCTGGTTGATGATTTTCTCTCGCGGCCACCGAACTGGACGAGTTTTGAGCACTGCTTTCCTGTTACTCGATATCATTTGACAAATATCTGCATAATGAGACGAGCGGCCTGTAGCCTCCGCAGAAATTGATATCACGTCGCGTTTTTTCCATGACCCGCTCTAATTCACAACTGTCCTATTAATCCTCCCGGTGACTCGCACAAAGACTCGGACCACTCCAACTGCGCGGGGTTTTCATGACGGATTGCCATCTTAATTTTTCCCATTTGGCAGTGTTTTCCTGAATCTCCCCTTCGCGGAAGTTTAGTCATGGTTTGCCAAACCAATATTTCCACGGTTGGCGTTTGACCCAATTTCTCAACGCGAAGTGAACAGACCTCGGCGCGGGATTTAACACTTGCCCGCCATCATCAAATTTCCGCTTGGCATTGCTTGCGGAATCTCCCTACGCGGAGTGAACAACATGGTTTGCCATCTTAATTTTCCCATTGCACTTTGGTCGCCTTATTTCCCGTGTGGCCCCTCGCATGAAGCTTGCGACTCGTCTCTACGAGCCCCGAGTGTTTTCATTGCTGAATAACTCCCACCGAGCCTTGTTTATCCTTACCGGGCTCCATTTCCTCTGAATCAGCGAGCTTCTCAAGAGTTTCACCAAGCTCTACGCATCGAGCAGATCTGCCTTCGACTGAACTCAGTCACTAGATTGCTTCAATGCAACTGTGTTGCCCATAACCCAAAGCGCTCTGCGAGCTCGTGTCAATGTCACATTCATGTGGCGAACATCAGCTATAAAACCAACCCCATGATTTGCAGCTCGGACACAAGACATAATGATTATATCACGCTCCTGGCCTTGAAAGGCATCTACCGTATTGATATATAAACCTTTTCCTTCATCAAATTTGAGGACAACATCAAACTCTCGGTGTAAACATTTCAGCTGTAGCTTGTAAGGTGTGATCATTTCAACAGAAACCTTTATGCTTGCCAACCTAGTGACTCGTTGAAGATGCTCGTATAATTGTAAAGCAAATTTTGCTCCATGAATATTCGATATGAAACGATTATACCTCTCTATGAGATCCGTTTCCATGAGTTGCATTGTAAAATAAATTTAATCAAGTCTCCGGTAACATTCTTCTTTGTCACTTAATTGATTTTCATAAAAATATCTTGAAGGAAAATCCTGAATTTGAGGATGCATACGATGCTTTGATCGATAACAACATTGGACAACTTACTTGCTCAAACGGGCTTCTACTATCTTTGCAACATCCTCATCTGCACCGAATACTCGACCAGGAAGGTCGAACACCATTACAACTCACGGTTCTTTGTAAGATGTCGGTTTGACTCAATTTCACATTGGTATTCGATAGTGCTTATACTATCTTCTGGGTCGATAGAAGGCCTTCCATTATGTAATTACAAACCCGAGATTCAATGATGTTGAACCTCCCATATCTGCATATTTTCATAACATCTCGGTCAAACAAGATAATTCTCCCAAGTGGTTGGTCGAGCGTTGTCTTAGTGGATTAAACCTGGCATCATGTTGACTTTGACTCTCCCTGACTTGGCCTTCAGATCTTTTTGCATCGATCTCCACCGGATCCTTTATGCGATTCCTTTCATTCGTCAATCTTCAACGAGCTATATTTTGCATTAACAAGACCATCGTCGAGCTCTTACAACTGAGAGTCTCCACTGAGATGATTTCTGAGATGATTATCAATTTGACACCGGGTTCTTTATCAACTCGACCCTGAACTCTCCACTGAGTTGAGATCAACCGGGGTGCCTTTCGATGCTTAGGTGATCTCTTCATATGCAATTTAGGAATTATTTTTAATTATTGCATGTCGATAATAACCGAAGGTGGGTTCTGGACTATTATTTTATTTTGAACGTGATAGGACCCGTTGTCCAATCTTGCCAGGTGTGCAAAATTGGATAACAACACTAAAATATAAAGTACCAAAATCACGAGGTGATAATATTGTTCGGGGTGGTTGTGTTTCATTTTCATTTCTATATTCCTTCTTTCTCTGTCTTCACGATGGATTCTCTTTCAATTACTTTGCTCATGTCATTCAACTTTTTTGAATGGAGATCAAAAATGGTAATGAACCTAAGGGGTAAAGGGTTATTTTGTATCACCTTGTACACCTCGCTTCATTGCGAGACCTTACCACCTTGGTTATCGCCTAGTCTTGAGCCCCATGCCCGACCCACATGACTCAATCGGTTGAGCGAGCCATCCTTCCTCCCCTCCTTTCAAAATTTTCACACCTTTGCTTTTTTAAAAACATAGTTTATTTTTAATTGAGTTGGCATTGTTTTAATAGGCTTAGGTTTAATTAAAAGGTCGGTATTGTTTTTAGAAAAGGTTAATTTAAAAGTAAGGTCAAAGTTTAACATGATTAATAGTTAGGTCTTAATTTTTAGGAACTAAGATTAATTTAGAAGCTGATCACTTAACCTTTTAATCAAGATCTATTTTTAATTAAATCAAAAGGTGGTCAATTTAATCAATTAGGAAGTTTATTTAATTTTAGAGGTGGTAAATTTAATTAGGGAGGTAATTAAATTTAGGGAGTTTATTTAATTTAATTAATTAGTGGCAATTTTAATCATTTTAATTTTATTTTATCACCTTTTTTAATTCATTTAATTTATAAACTAGATTAATTGGGGAAATTAAAAGTGCGTAGGATAGCGTTATTAGATGTTTTTGTTGATAATTCTTTTGTGGAGTGTGTAGTGCCCTTCTAAGTGTTTTTCCTCCTATCGTGAGTTTTCATGTGTCCTGGAGGTCCCTTGGACTTGTTTGAGTCCTTTTTCACATTGTATCACCCTCGTTATTGCTTGCGGACTAGTGAATGCGCCCATTCTACAAAGATTGTAATGATGGGGTTTTTGCTATGACTTGAGATGCTATTTATCACATAGACTGTGTTTTTATCCCTCTTCTCGCTATTTATCAAACTGTCACAATCATTGAAACTTGATTGTGATCTCCACACTTGTGAGTTATTACGCTAATTAGAAGGTGAGTGACCAAATGTTTCAAGATGCACATTCACACCTGATTTTAATGAACACACTAAACTATAAAGTATCGAGATCGGGGGAGCGATAATCACTTTCTTGGGTGGTTGTGTTTCATTTTACTTTCTACATTTCTTCTTTCTATCTCTTCACGAGGGATGCTCTTTCAATTCCTTTTCTCATGCCTTTCAATTTTTTTCAAATGGAGATCGAAAATGATAATAAAACTAAGGGTTAAATGGTTATTTTGCATCACCACGGGAGCTAAGACTAAACCTGATGATGAGATAGAAAAATATAAATGGCTGAACCGATGTGAAAAATCCTTAGGTATTCTTTGTATGTCCATTTCTCCAGACTTCCTATTCCACATTAGTTCATCTGAAACACCTGATGAAGTGTGGAAAATGTTAGACATAATGTTCAAACAACAAGATGACATGAGAGTGCATGAGTTGGAAAATGAACTACTAGGATTAAAGCCTAATGACTTCAAAAGCCGATATGATTTCTTCTCAAAGCTCATTCACACTAGATTACTTCTTAAGGAATGTAAAGTGGATAAGAAATATTCAAAGTTGATCTTAGCGATTATTTATAAGTTAGGTCCTAAATACTCCATCTTCGTTTCAAATTTCCACGCCATGAAGTTCACTTAGGGTAGTACTTGGAAAATTCCCTCATTTGATAGTTTTGTCCCAACTAATTTGAGAATAGGATAAAATCATTCAAAAGGGAATCTCAAATCCAAGTGACATGCCCTTGTAGTAAGTATTGGTAAGGGAAAGAAAACTGAAAAGAAGAAAGAAAAAAACACTAACCAAAGAAGAATACCAAGACCAACTAAGCCCAAACCAAAACTAACACAAATGATACTACTTCTAAGCCAAAAGTGAAGAAGGAAAAGTGTTAGTGTTCCTATTGCAAGAAGAATAGCCATGAAGAACATCAATGTATGAGAAAAAAATTTGATCACCTTACTCATTTACTTGAGAAGAATAACATAGGTGTTGAAAAAGGAGATTCTGGATACACTACATTTGAAACATTAAATCTCAACGTTTTGAGTCCAACTATGGGACCCATCATCAAGAGAGAAATATTTTTATTCCCAAAGAGAAATTATTACAATATATAGTGTAATATTTGAAGCTTGACCTTTCCTCTTCTCTAGCTCTTATTTTTATTAAGTGTAATAAGGGTTTCCATGTATTGCTTAGGATAAATCCCTCATCCTTATTTAAATTTTTAAGAGCTTGAGTGCATCTATGCGCCGGTCTTTTGCTTCATATAATGAAATATCCATTTTTAGCTTGAATGTTGCTTATGATGTCCTCAAAGGGGATATTATTTGGAGCATCTACAAAATCATGCCTTTATTGATGACTTATATCTCTAGTTTATCAAATTGGTGGCTTGAAATATTTATCACAAAATTTTTTAATTATTGAACCACCTTTAAATCACTAGTTTGTTGTGTTTCAAATCCATTGTGATTTAACATAGGTATTTTGAGCCTATCAAAAATTCTTTGAAATTCGAGTCTTCCACAACAAAGGAGTCTAAATGCGAGAAGAAAAAGAAAAAAGGCCTTTGTAGCTAGAGTTGCTCCTTCGTCGATGTGGATTATTGATTCTGTGCCTCGCACCACATGGATTCTTCGCATGTTGATTTTTCCAACATCAAACCATGTGGCACGTCCTAAATTAAGATGGGTGATGAAATTACGATTGTCGGTTTCTTGTAGTGGATCAGTAGAGATGGATGGTGGATCATTTAACTAAGTGTTGAGTGTTCCCAATATCTCTACCAATATCCTATTAGTTTACCAAATCACTCACCTTGGTGAAGGAATGTGAGTGGAATTTTGTCCTAACTCGATGATTATTTGTGAGCTTCATTCTAATACTAATGTGGCTGAGGGAAGGAAGATCACCATTTATGGTTGTATACCTTCACCCACTTTACTTTTGATTCAATTCCCATTGCCTTTCTCACTCATTTAGACAAGGTTAGTAAGATATGACATGAAAATTTTGGCCATCTTAACTATCGTTACCTTGAAAAATTGAGCCAAAATAAAATGGTCAACGAGTTACCCCACGTCAAAGTTTCTAAGGTCTTTTTGAGGGTTGTGCTCTGAAAGCACCACTGAAGAAAGTTTTGGAAAAGGAAAATCCTAGAGAGCTACTCATATTTTAGATCTTGTTCATAGTGATATTTCTATCCCTTTCACATCTCCTTTGTTTATTATATCTCTTTATATACTTACCTTAATTGATGATTTTTTTATTACACTTGGGTGTATTTTCTTAAGATAAAGTCTGAAGTTTTCTATCAATTTTGAGACCTTAAGGCATTTAATAAGAAATAAGCTAAAAAATATATCAAGGTTATTTGAACTAACAATGGGGGTGAGTATGTGAGCAAATGGTCTGAACATTTCTATACCTCTGAAGGGATTTATTTATAGCGTACATTTTCTTACAACTATTGGAAAATTAGTCTTGTGGAAAGAAAGAACCAAAACTTAAGGAGATAGCCACTTGTATGGTTCACTTGAAATCCCTTCCTCCATAGTATTGGGCCAAAGTAATGAATTGTGCTTGCTAAATTTAGAATCATGTTCCACAAAAGGCCGTAAGAGGGATAATACCCTTGGAATATTTGTTTGGATGTAATCCTAATGTCGAGAACTTTCACATATTTAGATCCAATCCTATAGCTCAGATTCCCAAAAGAAATGCAAGGATTTGGAAACATAGTCCATACCTTGTATTTTTATAGGGTATCCTGATGGCATGAAAGGGTATAGATTTTTGAACCCTACTACTCATCAACTTTATATCAAGAGAAGTGTGAAATTTGATGAGTCATCTTTGACTTCTACTTCTCCACCCTCTGAGGTCCTTATGCTCTCTAATTCTGATTTTGACTCTTTGGATGATGATGTTATTGAGCATACTCCTCCTCCACTTGATACTCTTGAGCCTCTTACACCTCCCGACCCTCATGCTTTAGAGTCTTCTAATTCTGAAAATAGTGAAGATGAGGAATTTTTCCCTTCTCACTCAAGTGAATAATCTGATTCTAAGTCGACTCACCTCCTAGTGCTCACTAGGCTAGGAAGAATTTGCAGAGTGTTGGAGAGTGGATTGGGAAACCTTAAAATGAGAGACATAATAATTTGGAGTTCACTATAACTCACTCCTTCACCTCCACTTTTACCCCCAGAGTATTTTTGGGAGGCTTTTGGGATTTGTAGTGCCCGTTTCAACAACCACTCGAGACCAAAGAAACAACCTAGGGTTAGCTAGAAAATTAAGGGATAATTTTTTTGATTAGAAGTGTCTACAACTAAGTTACAAGACATTAGTTTTCACTAACAGGTTCCGGAACAAAACCTTCTTACCAATTTTTTTTCCCTTTATTAACTTATAACACATTTACAAGGTTGAAATTTTTGGGTTAGATGTTCTAGTTAGGTTCAGGGAGTAATCTTACCCCATACCTGCTCTCTAACAGGCTCAGAGCTTCAACTATTTTTTATCATATTTAACAATTTCAAAATTTCTATAACCCATTCTCAATGGATAGGAAATTTTCTCACCTTTTCAGTGATATAAAGATGTCATCCTAACTCCTTGTAGAACTCAAGATATAAGCGGGTGGAGTCTTGGGGTCAAATTTTCTCAGAGGGACACTGACAAGAGGAGGAGGAGTGCACCTTGGGCAGGTTGGCGGGTTGCGGGGGTGACATTGGGAAATTTTCCCAATGTGGGCTCAAAGGAAAAATGTGCTCCACACCCTCGTGGGTCCCCAGGGGACACGTGTTAGGTCCTGGCGCAAGGTGAAAAGGGGAAAGAAAAGGGCGGGGTGGCGGACCGATTTGGCGCTTTGCGCCAACGAAGGGAAAAAGGGAGAAGGAAGTGCGTGGGTCCGCGCACCCGCTAAGGGGAGTAAGTTTGAAGGGATGGCAAGGTTTCGGACCACGGGAGAAGTTGGGAATTTTTCCCATTGCATGCCAAACTCCAAGGGGGTTCCGCCCTACCCGTCGCACCCCAGGAGTGCCACATGGCACGCTTTCATTGGCCGTGGGCCGGCGGGGTCAAACGTAAATTTTTCCCCAAAAAATTATAAAAGCTAAGGGTTTTAAAAGAACCCATGCCTCCACCATAGCCATAAGGGGACACGTGGTGCCCTCACGATTGGGTCAATGAGGTGAGAGGAAAAGTGAAAATTTTCCAAAAATTTTCAAAAAGTTTAAGGGGTAAAATTTATCTCGCGCTCCGCCTCAACCCTTGGAGGACACGTGGCAACCTTTGATTGGTTGTGGGCCGGTGGAGGGAAAAGTGAAAATTTTCCCGAGCCCAAAATTTCAAAAAAATTCTAAGGGAAATTTTGATGGGAAATTTTTGGGTTGCGGGCTGCCAGGAAAATTTTCCCAAATTTTTCCGCCAAGGCACAAAAACTTCAAAGTGCCATAACTTGAGCTAGAAAGCTTAGTTTTGGGAAAAGAGAACTTTTCAGAAATCTCTAGATTCCCTCTTTGCACAAGAACCATAAAATTATATTTTTGATGAATTTTTAAAGGTCAATTATGTGAAAAGGGTCTGTAGGCTTAAATTTTTAAACTAGCATTTTTCCAACTTCCCGATTTGATTAAATTTGAACTCCTCCTTCACTCCACATGTCAAACAGACATGGAGGATCAGTCTAGGGAGGGTTTAGAGTGTTTTAGTGAAGTCAATTTTTCCAATTATTCAAGTTTGCATTTTTTCGACAATAGACGGACAAACAATTATGTAAGATCTAAATTGAACTTCATTAAGTTTTGGAGATTTATTCTTAATCATTATAGCGAATTTGAGTTCCTTAGATAGTAATAAGTCTAATTTTCAATGTATCATAACTTATTGTTTAGTGCAAGTATGAACTGCTTCATTTTTATTAAAATGTGAACTCACCAGGGATGAAGTATATTACAGTGAACTATTTCTTTAAATTGAAATATCCATTTTTCATTTAAATGTGCATATGATTCCTAACTTAGTCAAATAAATTGCTTATTAAATCAATCATATAATTATAAATGAAACTACATTTCTGATTTCAGTTTTAATATACATTTTGTAAGTAAAATAACATTGACTTTCATTCTATATGCATTCTTCTTTCGACATTCCAAACAAAGGTTTCTCATTGCAAGTAAAACTCAAATTTCCAATGGAGAAGATAGCATATGAACAAGGTAAAACACTTTTGAGAAAGGAATGCAATCCGTCACGATCATCAATACAACTTTACAACTTTCCTTTTTCATTTGTTTTCAAATACAATACATACAATAAAAACACTGTTTCTTATTCCTTTTCAAAATAGAGATATCATTCTTGGACAGCAAAAAAATTCCAGTATACAATCCAATTTTGAAACTACTTCAATATTTTATTCATAATTCAATGACACTTTTACAATTTAACACTCTTCCAATTCGATTACAAAACACAAATTACAATGCTTATAATATCCTTTACATTTCTTTCCAAAAACATAAAACAAGTGTAATTATTCTTTACATTCCTCAATGCAACTACAACTTCCATTAACAATGCAATGCTTCACATTACAACATTTATACATTCATCCACTCAAAGTGGGAGAAGTTACATTGAATTACTCAAAGGGAAATGACTGTCAAACTATAAAATTCCTTCTCCAAACAACAACATGCTTGTTTCTTCTTGTTTGCAAATTTTAACACAACAAGGAAGGGGAAAGGCAACACTCTCCACCCAACCAAGACATCCAATGAGAAAGGAGAAGCCATCCTTCCCCATTGGCCCCCGAGCCCCAACCATATTGAAATGGAGCATGAATATCAACACATGGAAACAAAGGCTTCTATCACATACAAGCAACATTCACATTGCATACAATCAATAAAATGCACAATTCAAAACAAGACAACAGTTCCCAACTGCATTTGAAACAATTCATACAACACATAGGCTTGATCAAGCAAGCCAACAAGAGCAAGGACTATGGGGAACTCCTTATGCCTCCCAATTTGGAATTGGGCATCCACAAAAATTCATACCACCAATAAACATATCAACCCCATAAACCTTATATCTCCCAACCCCTCCTTATGCCCCCCAAGTTTATCCCTTATGCCCCCAAGAGTAAGAAATGCAAGCAATTTCTTTTCCAAGGTGGATCCCAAACCAAAAATCCCTCCTCAATAAAATAGTGCCATTGGAAATCCCTTATGCCCCCATATGAAATCCCCATAGCCTTCTCCTACACCATGCCCTAAGCATTCTACCCAACCAGCCAAGAATGCAAACACAAACACCCTTCAAACATGCATGCAAGAGAAGGAAAAACAATTAAAACACAGCTCAAGATCCTACCTCTCCATACTGAAGTTTGTTCCAAGCTCACAAGCTTTCCAAGATGCCAAATACAGTCCAAAATCAGCAAGGTTCAAGCAAGCAAAAATACTCCAAGCTCTTCCTCAAACAAGCTCCAAAAGAAACAACACCAAAAATGCGCCCCCAAGAGGAAATGGACAAAGTTTCAACAACCATAAACAAGCAAGGAGTTTCACTTTTATAGGAGAGGGAAGAGAAGAGGATGATGTGGATCCATGTGGGATGCCACATCATTCTTCCTCAACCCCAAGAGGAAAGTCAACATCCTTCACCAAATCACAATAAATAAAAATGAAAAAATCACTTACATACTCCAAAAATGCCCATACTCCAAAAGGACCAAATTTAAAACATGTAAGGGAAGTGCAATTAAAACTTACATATTGTCACTTCAAAATGCATTATAAATGCCTACATTTAACCTCCAAACCATAGGCATGGTTGGTGGATCATTTTAAGAGGTGTGGGACAAGTTTAACTTGTCCCACAAGCCTCCAAATTTGGCCTCCAAGGTCAAATTCGAATTTCATAAAAGATGGAGTGCTTGACCTTCCAAAATCTACCTTACAAGACTCTTACAAATTTCTTACAACATCACTTACACACTCCTACCACATTAATATTTATAACAACTACTTTATTTATTACATTCCATATCCCAATTTATTTTAAATAAAATTTAACTATATGACTATCACATTAATCTATCACATTTAAACTAATTAAAAGAAGGAACACATTACAAATAAAATACATACAACAATAATTCAAAAGGAACACATAAATAAAACACTTATCCCATGGTCACATATAATGGAAATCCCCCCATGGGAATTCCTAGCAAAACACAACACATAACATACAACACAGTTCTATGGTGACCTTGTTGAATTGTCCCAGAATTTTAATATGGTTAGTCTCTAGTCCCCCGACATTGTTGTGATTTTTAACCTACAAAATGCAAATACCCCTTCAGCCTCATGGCCATATCAGAACATCCAAAAAGATATAAACAACATTTCAAGATCATCTAAACACATGAATCACAACAATACCAAGAATTCAACATTATCATTTTAATTCATAAATCAACTATATCACCATCAAGAATCTATCATACTAGGTTTAGCCAAAATATCTAATGTCATAAGTCCAAATCAACATCTATAATATGTCCATGTCAAAACAGTATATTATCAACCACATATGGAAAATGTCTCTAGTAATCATCATGCATAACAACTGAATCTAGATCAATAAAAATCCATGGCCTAACATCTAACCACCGATACTGGAATAAAATATAATAGTGTCCATAATATGATCAATAGTATCAAAATCAATATCTAAAAGTGTCAAAGGGAAGTGGGAACTACAAGATTCATGAGTGAGATTATACCATGTATGAGGAGTATTCCTCAGTCATGAAGAATGATACTTGGGATCTCACCCCTCGAAAGGAAGAAAAATCATTCGGTGTAAGTGGGTGTTCTGAACAAAGTATGGTGCTGATGGCGAATTCAAAAAGCTTAAAACGTGACTTATAGATAAGGGTTTCTCTCAGGTAGCTGGAGTTGATTACATAGAAACCTTTTCCCTGGTTGTAAAGATGACTTCCATTTGATTGACCCTCACCATCGTTTCCGTAAATAGATGGGAAGTCCACTAGATGTACGTTAAGAGTGAATTCCTTCATGGGGACCTAGAGGAAGATATCTACATGGAAAAACCTACATGTTATGTCTATGATCCCTCCATCATTTGAAAATTAAAGAAGTCTCTCTACAACCTTAAACAAGCCCCTCATGATTAGTATGCCAATATGGAATCCTTTTTACTTGTATCAGGTTTCACTCGGTGTCACTCTGAACCAAATGTTTACATTCTATGGTGAGATAAATACATGCTCATCTTTGTTTTGTATGTTGATGAATTTTTTATTATGGGAAGTTATTCCTCCATCATTGATTATGTGAATAATTCCATAGCCAAAAAGTTCTGCACGTTTGACTTAAGATTACTTCATTACTTTATTGGGATTCATATTTTGCAATATGATTCTAGAATTGTAATTTCACAACCTAAGTACTCCCTTGATTTGCTATCTCAGTTTCATATGTCTGATTGTAAGCCTTCTCCTACTCCTTTCCTTTCTAGGGTTAAGTTGGTTTCTAATTTCTCTACTCCTATGGTTGATGGTACCCTTTATTGAAAGTTGGTGGGGATATT
Source organism: Taxus wallichiana var. yunnanensis (assembly GCA_018340775.1). NCBI lineage: Eukaryota > Viridiplantae > Streptophyta > Pinopsida > Cupressales > Taxaceae > Taxus > Taxus wallichiana. The sequence continues at coordinate 341,805,350 of CM031238.1, forward strand.
GATTTATCTAACTCACACTCGTCTAGATATTTCATATGTTGTTGGGATTGTGTCTAGATTTATGTAGGAGCCCCATGAGTTGCATTAGAGATAAACGAAAAGGATCCTATACTATGTTGGTGGAAATTATACAAATTATACAAATGGCATTCACTATCTAGGAGGGAAAAATATTGATTTGGTTGGTTTTATTGATTATGATTGTGCCATTGATATGGATCATCACAAATCTACCTCAAACAACAACTTATCTCTTAGATCAGGCCCTATTAATTAGTCTAGCAAGAAGAAGAATGCAATTAAACTATCATCTCAGCAGAGGTAGAGTACAGAGAACCAATTAACGCTGCCATTGAATCTATTTGGTCACAAGGAATCTTGAAAGAGTTTGATATTCACTTTTAGTGGCCTACTATCATCTACCAAGAACCATATCAATTTTTTGAAATTTGGTTTGACATCAATAGAAGAAGCACATTAAGATCCATAGGAACTTCATTCAAGATCGATTAATGATGAAACCATTGAATTAGAATATTGTTAGAATTCAAATCAGGTTACGAGATATTTTCACCAAACCCTACACTAAGGAAAAGTTTATTCACTTCCGATCTCTTCTTGGGGTGAGGTCCTCTAAAACTATCCATATTATTTTGTATTTCTAGTCCTCTTCTCTTCTTGTTCATTTCTGGAGAGATGTTGTTTGTACACGGTACCTTATCGGGCCTTTAGCTTTAGGGATCTATATAGAACATCTTTCTTAATTTTCTAGGGAGTTCTCATTCTTTCGACTTGTCTTCTATCTCACTTTGATGAAAGGAGGTGTTGGTGTGTGTGACTTACCTCATCATCACTCAACATATTTTCCACCTCACATGGTGAGTCATCTCACTTAGCGAGATCATAGGTCATTAGGTGTAATTAGGGTTTCATGTGTCATGCACAGGAGTTACACAACACTCCTATATATGTACCATTTCTATTTGAGCTATGAGAATGAGTAGACATATTATTTCATGTATTATTTTCCTTTGTGTTTAATTTCTTGTTGATTACTTGGAGCATTCACATCACCATTGGAGTGCAAACTATTCGATGTGCATGAAATTACATATTCATCTTCGCATAATAATCTCACAAACAACTAATCCTACCCTTTGAATTTTTTTCTTGGTCACTATGAACCCTTCCTTTGTCGACCTATAAACTCATACAACCCCTTCAGGCCCGTGTCACCATAATTTCAGCCAAGAGGAAAGTTATAACATGGGTATTAAGTGTGTTTTATGTGTAGGGTAATGAATCTAGGTTAATTTCATGAAAATACTAAGCTTTGAGATGGAAAATGTTCTCTAAAGCACTAAATTGGCTATTTTTAGCCATATTACAACATATGGACATCCTCCAAAAGTTGAAAGGGAAGACCTAAACCATATATAAGTTGTGAAGGAAAGAAATGAAATGATCCAAGGAAGTATAGGTAAAATATATTTAGATAATTGATGTCGGAAATAGTTTACGCAAAATCGGGTCATTTTGGGCACAAGGAATGAAGGCTCTAACAGAGAAAGTCAACTTGTTCGAGAATATCATGGGAGTTTTGGGAGGAGTTGGAAGCTCATAAAATGGGATTTTGGGAGGATTTGGAAAGGTATTAGGATTATATAAATTATACAAACATAATTTTTTTCCTAAGCCTTCAATATTTTATGTGATAGCTCAACTCACTTTGTTGGTATTCCTTCATGTTTGAAAGGGTGAATGATGCTAAAATTTAAATTTCAGGAATAATTGGATCCTAATAATGGATGGGATGAAATTAAAATTTATTTGCAGTAAAAATAATATAAGGTTTGACCCCAAAATATTCTTCCATGCTCCCAGGGGCGAAAAAAACACTCTTGGTGTCCTAAAATGCACTCGACGGTGACATCAACATTTCAAAATATCTTGGTTGTACTTTGTCACCTTTAGTGTACCATTGGATTTTCCTTGAGATGAAAATGGTATAATGGGGACATAAAATGGTGACCCCTATATATGTTATGTTTTGGTCACTTAAAATTTGTGAGTTGAGTGGTTAGGTGAGCACAATGCAAAAATAGACCACTTTCTCATGATGAAGACCCATTGGTCACACTTTTTCACCATTTCTATCCCGCTGGATTGTCCCCAAGGTATAAGGGGGAAAAGAGGGACACAAAAGTGCAACCTCCACTCTCGAGACAACCCCGAGATCATGTCAAGGAAAGAGGAACAAAACACAAGTAAATCCAAATTTATTTGCATAATATTGAACAAGTAACCATGCTCATGGAGTAAAGTTGAGATGTAGAGGAAAACATAAGACAAGGAGATAAAATAATTTTAGTTTATTTCTTATATTAATAAAATGGGAGTTATCAACCAAGGAAAACCAACCCTTTGGAATGGATAATCCATTCTAATTTATAGCTTTACAATCCATCTCTTCATCTACCCCACACATGACTTTTCATAGTCCGACCACTTGTGATATTTCACATTCCTCTAGGAAAGAAAATCAAGCCCCTTCATTATTAATGAAAAGGGGACTTTTACAATGAAAAATTACAATGGTTACTTAAGTGAATAGGATAAAATATCCATAAAGTACAATTTACAATGGAGAATTATAAAGTAGAGAGAGAACAAAGAGAGAAGAGATGTGAAATGAAGAAGGATGAAGAACCTCTAAGTTACTTTGTGGAGATGCACTCTAGATAAATCTTGATACTTTGATAACAACTTGAACTCGATGAAGCATCCTAGTGCACTCAATATTTTACAAACCTCTGCTTTGTGGATTCCTCTGAATAATTAACTTCTATAGCACAATCAAGTATCATGAGAGGAGTGATAAGCCCATTATCAAGAGAATAATGAAAATAAGAAAAAATAATTATTCCACATAAACCAACCTTCTAATCTCTAAAACAATGCCATGTCTCTATGATATTTCTTGCATTTTATGCACCTAGTGTGCATAATGAGACAACTTACTTGCACGAGGTGATCTTGGTGATCCTATCACCAAATGACCATGATGACTTGCTAGACACAATGAAGTACAAGAAAATATACTCTAATATGATATGAGTGAAGGAGAGAGAAGAAATGAATGATGCTTATAAATTTTGATTAATCCATTTGATGAGATGGGAATCACTCTGAGACCAAATTTAGGGAACCGATAGGGATTCTATTCCACCTGAGCCATGATTCAATTTTTGATCCTTTGTAAGAAATGAAATTTTCCATGTCCATTCCCATGAGGCAAGATATCGAGAGGCGATCACAACATTGTTATAGTGGTGATTTGCAAGTGTTGAGAAATACCATTCATAATGAGGATTTCCAGAACTTGAGTTTCATTCACCAGAGATGTTTTTGGAACTAGGTCACAATGTGGTACACAAACTAGGACTAGCGTGTGTTTTGAAGCAAGTGGTCATTTTCTCTGCATAGAGGTTCAACATCCTTTTTCTTAATCAACATCTTAACATTTACTATTTTTAGTAAGACTTATCTCAAGAATTCCATTTTAGTTATCGATTACTTAATTTGGAACTTTTGAATTTCCTTGATGTGCAAGGGGTGATGAAAATCTGAAAATGAACATGTTTACAAGACTTACTATTTATAGATAGTGAGGATTAATATTTATAGATAGTGATGCTTATTAAGGTTTACATTGACCAGAAAGGGAATTTAAAATGTGGGTTTGGTTGTCATGACCAAACGTTTAAATTTTGCATGCTAGACACATGATAACATATGGATCTTAATTTGGGACTTATTTTGGATTGGAAAAAGGAAAAATAGAGAAAATATAAACCTCAGTTATCTCATGAGGAGCAGACTAGTGCCTTATCCATTGGGAAGATAGAGTCACATAGTACATAAGAAAGATCAACTAAAGAAAACACACGATAGAAAAGGAAACACATAACAAAAGGGGAAAGAAAACTTAAATCACCTATGGTATATGTGTAGGACATCTCACTTTCACTATATTAATTCTTCTTCTCTAGATGTTACCCATGTATGGGTAACACCAAATGGCTTTATTCTATAAACCCATTGACTGGTTCGATGAAGTATGATCCATTTCTCAAATTATTAATAAAGACAGTCTTATAAGAGGTTTCCAACTACCTAAAAATAAGAAGATTGCATGCTTCCTCTTGAGAAATTCAACATGACTCCTCTTACAACCGAAGATCAATATGAATAGCTCACTTTTCTCACTACCCTAAAATTCCATTTCAGGTTTCTAATCCATTGTTACATTCACTCATGCTTGTGATTTCACATTCTTCATTTTAACATTACCACAAGATTGATTCTTGATCATACTAGGATCACCATGTTCACAACTAGCCTTGTGTTCTCTAACAAGCAATTGCTCCTTACTTGTCATGTTCCTCATAACTGTTCTTGATATATATTTTGAAATTTTCAACATCATCATATACCTCTTGTTGATTTATGTTCAACAACTACTCTAAATGTTTCTATTTTATACATACCGACTCATTATTGATGTTAATATCACTCTTTGTGATGGAGGTACTATTCTCATGAATGAAGACATCCATGAGAGATTCAAGAATTTCCTTTTATTCCATTCATCATGAATACAATATTTTTCACAAAATGGGAAAGAGGACTCATCTTCACATTCATACTCATCAACAAATATTTCAAAAGGGACATTGAGCTCTTCCATTTGTTCTATTTCATTATTGAACATTTGTGCATCAAATGAAGAATCAAAATTAGACTCATACTTATCTTGCATATTCATAGCATAGGTTAGGATTTCAAGACTGAGTTAAGGGTCTTCAGTTCCTTTTACAACCTTTAAAATCTCTTGCACATATTCCTTATTCAAATATTCCCCATACCCACCTTCATGTTCATTTGAAAACCTTCACATTGGGTCTTGAGTAGATGATTGGAAACCTATAAATCATATGGCTATAACTCATTTGAAACATTATCTTTCTCATGATCCACATTTCTTATCATTTTGGGGTTTCCTTCTTACAAGTCAAGGCATACCTAATCTTCATCATTTTCAAATAGAAACAATATCCATTTTGAATGGGAAGGGAACATCTTCTAGTTTAGGATCTACCAAATAATTTTAATTTTCCTTGATTGGCTCCATAATCTTTGAGAACTATTCTATCAAGATAGGAAGTTTAACATTTTCTTCCAAAGTTATGAAATAATTACAACCTCTTGAATCTTGATACACAATATCCACCCTCTAGTTATTTTTCTCTCGAAAATATATTTCATCTTTCTTATCAAAAGTAACTTCTTCATGGTACATTTGGCTAGTATGTGGGCATAATTTCAATCCATATTTATATCTCCACTAATGTATTTGTAGAATCTATTGCTCAATAACACCCCGTATGCAACTAGAATGTTTGCCACTTATTTTGACATTGACCTTCTTATAAGGAAAGTTCACAAGTGCTACTTGAGTATTGTTAACTTGACCAATGAGAGGTACTTATTTGATCTCCATGGAATAATAGTGATTAAAAATAGGGACAAGGGTGATATTAAGAGCATGCCCAAAATTTGTAGGAATGATGTTATTTGAGGCTCCAGAGTCAAAAACACAATTATTCAATTTGTATCCATTAACCAACACAAAGAGGTATGAATTAATTTTTACAAAAGAGGAAGATGTGGAGGCAAGAAGGTTATGAGATGTAGTATTGTAAAGAGTGGGAAGTGAATATTTTACAATGAGATCTCAGAGACATGACTTTGTATTTCCCTTGGTAAATTGGACAATTTTATAAAATTGCTTGGGATGAGTTCTCAAATACTCAAATTCAGAAATTTGGACCTTAGACTTCTTAACATGTTCAATTATGTCAAAATGAGACTTAGAGGAGGGTGAAGGTGTAGATGTAGTAGTGAGAGGCTAACTGTGAAGGTCTAGATGTAGTAGTGAGAGGTTGACTATTTCTTGGAATGACATTAATAATATTTTTATTAATATCATTACATTTGAACATAGAAATGGCGGGATAAATTTGATAAGGATAGATAGACATACTTGAATCTTAATATGGTGAGGAAATTAAATATACTTCAGGATTATTTTTGTTTATTGCATGAGAGAGGGCATAAATGATCCTCCTTTTGTTATTTTTTTGTAGAGTCCTGCGCACGATGAAAATCAACACATGACCTTCACCTACACTTGACTCCCCGAGGTCATGCCAAGGTAGCCAATGAGGAAGTATGATGGCTAGATGATAGTGAAATGTGGTGGTGGGTGAAAGTGTGTGTAAATGGTATGGATAGGTTGTCAAGGAAATATAATGTCTTCAACTCGCAATAATGGGATCTACTCATCGAGTGCAACAAAATCTGTCTAGCACCTGGACAGGTCGAATGGATGAATTAGAAAGGATGAAAATATGGAGACTCCATTAAATATTGACGTCTACGGATATCCTCTCTACTAGTTGCAGAATTTGTGTGAAACCAATAAGAGCCTTGTAAATATGTCCAGACAGGGTCATGGAACAAGTGAGAAAGGATTGGTTTCACGAGAATCTAGATCCGGTTGGCGGGAGTGGTCCAAAATGTGAGGGCTTGGTGAGCTTCCTCATTTAGAATTTTCAATTATGATATAATGTCAGGTGGTAATGGTGATGTATGGAAAACCAATGCACACGACTTGTGTAGATGTTTGTGATAATCTCTGGTGCATTTGATTGTGGGACTGTAGGATCACTACCAAATGTTATTGGTTGTTGGGGTCCTTGTATGGTCATGTGAATGATCAAAATCTGTTTCCAACTATCCAATACTCATAAGATTTATTAAATTCTATGTTTAAAACAAGGAGTTGTGTGATTTTCTTGGAATATCTCACTGGTGTTCTAGTAACTTGTATGCATAATCCTATATCTATATCGGTAAAAAGGTCTCCTGTGTCTAGTTGCAGAACTAATGCGTCACAACCAAATATTTTTTCTTGTTTAGGTCCATTTATAGTCATATGGGAATTTGTGTGTCTTGATTATTCTCGTTGATGGTCATGTGGATGTTTAAATACTTTTAAAATAGTCTATAGTTGGGTTCTTTTGACCAAAATTAGTAGACTTTATCACCCTCAATGTTTAACTCTCTTAACTATTTAGTGATTGTTTGTGGATCTGTGGTTGTTTAGAAGACGTGAATTCTAAGACTTTGGTCTATGTCTATTAGTGCTATCAAAATATTTGGCTGAGGCACTATTGGTTCAAATATGTAATCCCTGGCTCTTTAGGGCCTGTAATTGTCATGCAAGATGTAACTGAATTAATCTAGTGAAGTGAACTAATTAAACAAAGGAAATCTACGCTATGTTTTTGGTATTTTTCAAGATATAAACTGAATAAAGAAATAAAGGCAGCTAATCTAATGAAAGTAAATATTTTTGGTTCTTTTATGATATTTTGAAAACAAAACTTCTAATCTAAATAAATAAATCTAATACAGATAATTAACCGGATGTAGTTAATTTCCTATGCAATTGTGTTAATCTAAACCTAAATCAATTAATTAACTGAAACCTCCCTAATCAAACTCTCAATCCTACCTTAGAGGCACGAGAAGAAATCAGAGCTTCAAAGAATCTTCTCTTCCCTTACAACTTCCCTAGTAATGATAAAGAGAGATCTTACAGAGGATTTTCAATACGATATGATCTATTGTAATTACTTAATGATTTAGAAAATAAAATACTTTCTCTACTCTATTTGATATGAATAATTTAAATGCATATGATTCAAATTAATTTTTTTGAAGAAATGAATGAAAACCAATAACAACTCCAACCTAGAATACAAAAAAATGACAATCCGGTTGTGTGGTATTTGGTCCCCTCAATTTATTATTTCGGTTCCTCATGTCCACATGAGTTCAGAGGTTGGGAATGTAGTGAAAAAAAGAGAAGGAAAGTGTTGGAGCAATGGGCAACTGGAATTGGCAGTCTAGGACAATGCAAGTGGAATAAATATAACACAATAGAACTGAGATTGGCTATGCAATTTCTAGCAGGAAAGAAGGTAGCTTAACAATTTCAAGGATGCAAAAATAATTCTCTAACCATTTTCTTGAAAATAAGTGATCAATTTATAGAAATTTAGTTGTAGAGTGCACAAACACACTTGGCAGCAATGTGATGCCAAATAATCACATGAAGAGGCAATTAACTATACAATCAACAATAAAAAGTGAAAGAGGAGTTAAACATGAACAAATAAAACCTAAATTTAGGAAAATTGACTGAGAAACACATCCAAAAATGGAACTGGAGTTGAGTTACATGCGTATTCGGAAAATGCACACAAGACCGCCACCCTACATAGAGTGGTGATTATGGGACCATCGCTCTACTCGGGCGGTGGTTACAAAATGCCACTCTTCCTAGGCGACGATTACAAAACTGCTGCCTAGGTAGGGTGGTAATTTTGACACTAAAGGTCAAAACTAGCCTAAAATGAAGCAAGAAGCTAGGAAAAATCATGCGGAGGCTAAGTAAGGCAATATAGGCTATAAATATAAGCTACAAATAGGTTTAGGAGATCGAACACCTTTTAAAAAGATATGAATCATCATTGGGGAACTTTTTATAACCATTTTCCGACAATGTAGCACATGCAAAATTGGGTGCATATAGTTGCCACTTGAAGATTTGCAACAATTTTCCCCTCTTGATGCTTCGAATGGGTGAACACCCCATAAGAATGAATATTCATATCAGAAATGATTTCATCATCTTCATCATCCAAAGAAGGTTATATTCATAAAAACCAATGTTTTCAGCGGAATCAGTCTCATCAATGGCTAAAATTCCCTCATCATTTTAAAATTCAGTTTGAGCTTCATCATACTCTTCTTTAGGCCTTTCTTCACATGTGGCATTAAAAAGAGGTGCTTTAAGAGCTAATATTTTTCCTCCTCTACCTATTCTATTTCTATTTTGATTATAATTTTGATTTGGATAACCTCCCCTCAAAAAGGTGGCTTGTGTAAGTTGCTTCTTCAATGAAATAACATCATTAGCCAATTTTTGAACAAGAGAATCAGTGAAACCTTCTTTGTATGTTTGACCATTTTTATTACCCTTTGGATTCTTTAATTTGCCATAAAAATTAGATCATCTTTTAATTTGATGGCATATTCTTGGGAATTTTCAAGAGTTCAAGGTTGAGCTCTCCATAGGATAAATATGACCTTGGGTAATTATGCATTTATGAAGAATATATTTTTGTTATCATCGATGTGGATCTTCCACATGTATTATTTTCAACAATTTGTTGAATCAGGACACAAAATATCTCACGAGTTCATTCAATTCTTTCTTCATTTGGACCAATTGAACAAGAAGATCTTGAGAGTCTTTAGCTGATTTAAATATTGCTTCAAACTTGGTTATGATATCATTCCAATTTGTGATGGATCAAGAGGGAAAGAGGTAGAACCATTCAACTGATTTCTCTTGAAGTGAATCCATGAACAACCTTACTAAAACATCTTCATGTTCAACTCCAAGAAATCCACATGTAGTGATGAAAGCTACAATATGTTCTTCAGAAGTTGAGTGCCATCACCTTTGAATTTGATAAAATTATTGTGGGATCCCTTCAAAATTCATATAGAAGTGTGTAAGGGAAAGAGGAATAGTATTCCTTCCCCATGGAATAGGTGGTTGAGGTTATTCCATTTATTCTTTAACTTCTTCTTTTGCTTCTTACTCTAGGGGAAGAATAGCTAGCAATGGTGCAACTAGAGATTTAGGAGGAGTCTCAATTGGATTTCTTGTTGTATCACTCAATGTACCATATGGAGATGATGCTTGAGAGAATTAATATGGATTATTTTAGATCTCATATCATTATTCTTGAAGAGATTCAAACTTTAGATCAACAATACCTCTTAATATATCTAATATGGTGTATCTCTTTTCAACCAACTTGTGAGAAAACCTACAACAAAAATGTGAAAGGAAACATCTGAAAATAGCAATGGATTTCAAGCATCAAGTTTCATGTTTTTTGATATATTTTTCATTCTTTAATTTTTATGGATATTTGGTATATCTAGCTTTTTAAGATTTTGTGGATCATTATAGGGTGTAGGATAGAAAAATACACCCCATGGTGGGCACAAAAATTGTTGGTGAATTTTTTTTTCATAAGGGAAAATTAGGGGTTTACACCAATGATTTGGGACTAGTTACCTATGCTTAGAAATAGGGAAAATCCATTTATTGTAAACATAAAATATATACACTACTCTAACCATTTTGGGTGGCCTTTTAGCTAAGGATCACACAAGGATACCTTACTAAACCTATATGTAGAAAGGAGGTGAAGGAAAGGTGTGGGTGAGAGGGGAGAAAGTGAAAGGGGGTTTTACTCAATAAATAAAAATATTTTTTATTAGATAAGGTAAAAATAGGGATCGAATCCTAGGGGCCATTACAAAACGAGGAACATAAACCCACAAATAAGAAGGAAATAGAAAAGTCCAAGAAAGGAGTTAAACATTCTTAACTCTAAAATTAAAGAACATGACTTTGTACCAAAGAGAGAAAAACAGAGAGAAAGAGAACCATTCTCCAAAACTAGAAAACAACAGAAGTTCACCAAAATTCACCAACAGTCCAAAACCACTAGCTAATTTTTAGAGATCCTTCACTACTACCATCGTGGATCGCTTTTTGGTTTCAAAACCCTCAGTGCCATTGACATTTATATCTTCCTCCAGATCATCCTCGGAGCTATTGATACACAAGTTAAAGTTCCTTCTTTTAGTGCCCTCCTCCATCCCTTCCAACTTGTCACTCAACTTTTTGACCTGGTACTCGAGCTCCAGAAAATTTTACTTGGACTTCATCCGAGCAGAGACAATTTTCTTAGAAGCGTTAATGACATCCAACATAGTTTTCCTTTGACCAACATTGGTTTCCTCAATCTCCTAAAGCACCCCTTGTAAGTATTAAACCTTTCTACTCAAATCCTCGAAACCCTTTAAATTACCATCCCAATTTCTTTTTCTCGAGGTGCTCGCTTCCCCATGACCTTCCTCGCCCATATATTTACTGAATCCTCCCCCACATTTTTGCATTTCCCAACCTTCATCTTAGTAAGGCATTCCATGAGAGTGAGGTCATCCTCTTTTGCCTTATCTTTCAAAGAAGAGGTCAGAATAGGTTTCCCATTTTCAAATAGTAGAAGGATGAGCCCTTTATGCAGAGGCATCTCAACTTTCTCTTGCTAGAAAGCCATCAAAGAGTTAGTCAGAGACATAAATAGGATGAAAGGGATGCTCACCATGACCTTGTGGTGGAACATATTCAGAAGGGTCATATGGTGGGTATATATTTTTTGTATTTACCTTACAGAGTGATATAATTCATGATTTGAAGGCACACATCTCTCCAAATACCCAAAATACATGAGATGATGATACCAATAATAAAGAGAGAGTACCTTTCCTTTCCCATGAAGAATAACTCAATTTCATGTTCTCTGTGGGTTTTTTTCATTAAAATTTTTAAGCTGTCCATTTTTAAGTTAACAATAAATTAAAATATGATTTTATTTAAATGAAAGCATAATGTTTCCAACTTAACAATGAGAAGACACCATATCAAAGAAAGAGGAAGAAAACACAAATAAATCTAAGTTTATTTGTATACTATTTCACAAGTAACCATGATAATGGAGTAAAATTGAGATGGAGAGGAAAAAATAAGACAAGGAGATAAAATTTTTATAGTTTTTTTAATATAATACGACAATGAGAGATATGAACCAAGAAAAACTAATTTGGAATGGTGAATCCATTCCAATTTATAGCTTTACAACCCTTCTCTTCATGTACCCCCACATGACCTTTGATAGTCCCACCACTTGTGACATTTCACATTCTTCTAGGAAATAAAAATAAGCGCCTTTCTTATTAATGAAAAGGGAAAATTTACAATGAAAAATACAATGGTCACTTAAGTGAGTTGGATGAAAGAGCCATAATGTACATTTTACAATGGATAATTTAAAAGTAGAGAGAGAGAGAACAAAGAGAGAAGAGATGTGGAATGAATAGTGATGAAGAAGCTCTAAGTTACTTTGTAGAGATGCACTCCAAAGAACTCCTGATCCTTTGACCAATTTTTGAAATTGATGAAACCTCCTAGTGCACTTAGTATTTCAAAAAAATCCTCTTTAGGGACTCCTCTAAATGATCAAATTCTGTAGCTTGATTAGGTACCGAGAGGAGTGAGAATCTTGTGATCAATAGACCAATGAAACTAAGATAAAAGCCTTCTTCCACTTAAACTAATCTTCTTGGTGAAAAAATGAGACAAAATTCTCTCACAGGGTGATCTTGGTGATCCTATAACTAAATGACCATGTTGATATGTAAGATACTATGAAGTACACAATCAAATCCTATGATACGAGATGTGTGAAGGAGAGGGACAAAATGAAGGATGCTTCCAAATTTTGATCAATCCATCTTATGAGACAAGAATCAATTTGAAACCAAATTTATGGAAAAATTTTCCACACCCATTCCCATGAGGAAATATCTTGAGAGGTGATCAATAAATTGTTATATGTGGGTATTTTTAAGCATTGAGAAAGACCATTCAAAATGAGGATTGCCAAAATTGGACTTTTGTTCACTAGAGATGTTTTTGGATATGGGTCACAATGTGGCGCACAAGCTAGTACTATATTATTGTTTTAAAACATGTGACCATTTTATTTACATAGAGGTTCAACATCCTTGTTTATTAAGAAATATCTTGACACTTACTATTTTTACCGAGCCTTATTATGAGCGGTCAATTTAGTTATCGATTGCTTAATTTGGTAATTTTAAATTTCCCTAATGTTTAAGGGACAATGACTACTCTAAAAATGAAATGTTTGCAACACTTAATATGTATAGAATATGTGGGGATTTACAAGCATTGAGAAAGGCCATTTAGAATGAGGATTGCCAAATTTGAACTGTTGTTCACTAGAGATGTTTTTGAAACTGGGTCACAATGTGGTGCATAAGCTAGAACTAGCTTTGTGTTTTAAAATAGGTGACCATTTTCTTTGCATAGAGGTTTCCCATCCTTTTTATTAAGCAATATATTAATACTTGCTAATTTTACGAAGACTTATTTTGAGAAGTCCAATTTATTTATCAGTTTCTTAATTTGGCACTTTTGAATTTCCCTAATGTCAAAGGGGAAATGAAAACTTTGAAAATGAAATGTTTGCAACACTTAATATTTATAAATACTGATGCTTAGGAAGACTTACTATTTTTAGAAATGGTTCTTCCCGGTGTCAGAATGGAATGAAAGTGGTCTCAAAAGTTTCTATTTTTTAGTGCAAGGCTTTGCTCCAAATTTCAAATGATTTCAATTGCTGGATTTTTGTAGATCCAAGAAAACATATGTTTTGGTTGAATATTTCAAATGGACATAGAAAATGGTACAGAGCATAAATGTAAGCATGCAAATATTCTTCTTAAAGTCATTTTTATAAGGAAGATACAATCAAAATATCATTGAAAATGGACACGGGGTTTGGGAGATATGAGAAAAAGGGTTTTGAGCATGGAGGATGTTTGAAGAATTTTGACAACATAATAACATACTAGAATCAAAAGAGGAGAGAAAATAACACAAATGAGGCTAAAAAATGGTTAAGTTTTGCATTTAAATTATTTTCCCTCTTTAAAATTTGTTTTCCCTCTCATTTGCACACCTTAACTCACATTAAACCCAAACAAGATCAAACCGGGTCGGTGGATTGAGTTGTTAACACTTCCCTAACACCAAAGTTGTCACTTTTAAGTGATAAAAAGTTACCTCCTTGGGGGAGCACACATTTTTTCCCCCATGTCCCCTTAGATATTAGGAAAAATGGAAAAAGGTACATTATAGCTCTAAAAAAATTCCATGGGTCTAATTTTCATGAAAAAGTGGTCAAAAATCAAGTTAGGTGAGTTTATAATGTCCTATAACCACTTAAGTTGTCACTTTAAATGATGCAACCAACTCCTCCATAGGGGAGTGTGTTTTGGTGTCCCACATGTCCCATTTCACCAAGGTAAAAATGTATAAGGGACATTCAAGCTCCAAAACTCCGCTCAAAGATGATTTATTGTCTTTGATGTCATCAATATCAACATTAAAATAGACTAAGGAGTTGTTTTTCAGTCCTGGGAGAAGGACATGGAATTCGGAGGGCAAAAATTATAATATTTTGAGTCTAAAGGATCTAATGATTCCATTTATACCATTTTAGGACCTAATTAAGAATTGAAATTTCCTTTTCAGCCCACTTTCCACTTTTGCTTTCGCATGTATGCGCAAGTAAGTAGAGTTGTCACTGGAGTCTAGAATGAGTATGCAAAAATCTAACACATAAAATATGAGGATGGTCTAATTTAACCTTTATTTTGGATCATAACTCTTCTTGATGTGTCTGAAACCTTTTTAAAAAGTTCCACCTTGTAGATAGACTCTTGTGCTGCAATGATGGACATGTTTCCACATTTTTTATGCTCCCAGAATTCTATCTTGATTATTAAACCATGAAGTAGGCTCTGTCATATTTATAATTCCTATGATTTGGCTTCCCAAGATCTCCCGAGGCTTCACTTGGAAGAATAATGGACTGGGGGGGTGAATCAGTCCTACGAAACTTTAACTTCTTTTTCCTTGTCACACATACAACATTTAACTAACCATTCATCATACATATCCACATGAAAGCTTATTAGATGTGCATTAACCATTCACAAGATCATGAGACAAGAGAGAGAAATAAAGACATCAAATATAAGTGGGAAATCCTCAAGGGGAAGAAAACCCACTGAAACTATTTCTTATATTATGTAAAGAAAGGACTTGTAAGAATATTACACATCCTGTAAGATTTGTTTAGCGAGGCACCAACCCCTAAAATTTTTCTGATATTACTCACAAAAAATTAATCCTATGAATATTAATCATCCAAATATATTTTTTAAAGTATTGATCACATATTATAGGCTTCTCATGGAACTAATTGTGATCCAAATTCATCTCCAAACACACCAAACCCTCATCCAAACAAGCTCTCTCCAAACTTACTCAATCTCTCTTCTTCATGGGATGATTAGGTCAATTTTCCTTGCATCACTGATCCTAAAAATTTATCAAGTATTCATAAATATTATAGGATCTTTCCATAAACCCTCAACATTTCTCTTCACTCCTCTATAGGTTTCTCATATCCTCATTTTCACAACTCCAACATCTAATTCAAAATGAACCACTACACTTGCTTATATACCAATCTCAACCCTAAAAACACCTAGGTAGGCCATGAAAAGTATGTCGGCCATAAAAAATCAAAAACATAACAAAAAAATCATGTAAATCACCTCAAATGACCCAAGTAGGTTGGCAGGGGTCAAGACATCTCCAACAAGCTCCAAGAACACAAGCAAGCTCAAAACAAGAACTCTAAGCTTCAACGAATGCTCCAACAGATCAAAGGTATTCAAATTTTTTTAATAGCTCCATAATTATCATTAAAAATTATAATAACATAAAATAATAACCAATAGGCTCAGGAACAATTGAAACATTCATATCGACCACGAAACACACCAAAGAGCAAACAAGAATAACTAGATTTTCAAGCACCTAGAAATTCACCGCTAGAAAATGAATGAGTTAACATATCTAAAATCATAGTAAAAAATTAATTAACATGTAAATGGAAAGGTATCTGAATTATATTTCTATAAAAACTCACATTTTCATCCAACTCATAGTTGAAGGCCTCCAAATAGGTCAATATCTGAAACTGCTCCAAGTTGCCAAACTAGACTCAAGAACCAGTCTTGAGGTATCAAGATCTAAAAACTTTTAGAGTCACTTAAAATATCTAAAACATCATGGGAAATCCTTAGAAATGTTTTATAAGCACTTGGAAACCTCCAAAAAGCATGAAGAAACTGAGAGAAATCACCAAAACTCATGAAGCTACTCAAGACCATGGTCAATCATACACCCTAAAAATTGACCTTCAAATAACATGTCATAACTTGCTCATCCCTCAACAAAAATCAAGTGTGATATGTCATTGGAAATATATTGGAACCAAGATCATGAAAAAAATTCAAACCAATTCTTAATTCCACATATAAATCCTTAAAAACCACTTTGATCACGTTTGCTCCAAATTGTCCCAAAACCGCCTAAAATCGAGTCTTCATAAATAGGGCACACTTTTAAATTTAGAGAATAAAAATTAATCTTAAACTATCATGGAAATTTATTACAAATCCAAGGATTCCATAAATGGTGATTTAGTAATTAGGTTCAATGGACAACATTTGCACAAACTGAAAAACTCTAGAAACTTGCCTTTTTGAGTGGGGCCCACATATTGTAAAAATATCTAAAATACCTCATTCAAAATTAGAGGAATCATCTAAATCCTCCAATCATAAAATTTACAAAAATCAATAAATTATGGGTTGGTATCATCAATTTCTTCCAAGTTGCTTTAGAGCTAGGGTTTCATAAGGGTTAAAAAGTCATTTTGGCTTTCTTAATGATTATTCATAAAACTCTGCAATGAAAAAAAAACATTCCACTTAGAAAAAAAAACATAAATACAATAATTATCTATGATAAATATCTCAGGTTACCATGTAATACATACATCCAAAAACAAGCATTTGAAATTCATGATTTACCTCAAATTCTTAATTTTCTAAACCCAATTTTACCAAAAACATCATATCTTCAAAAATATCCATCTCCTGAACCTAAAAATTGTCATGAATCATCATGAACACCTCCTCTAACTGACCCTAGTCTTATCCATTCTCATTTTTCCTGAAACATTCCATCCACAATGACTTACCTATGCTATCCTCGCCTCGTCTTCACCTTCTTACTTCCAAAGGACCATGCAACACCATCATACCTCTAAGAAATGACCTGAAACTAATAATACATGTCATATAAAACATCACCATTCTTATAACATGGTTTAACATGTATTCCTTAATCCATTTCTAAATCCACCATTCCAAACCACAAGCTCTAGGTCTAGGAATAGGCTTAGAATGACATGGAACAACAATGAAAACCCATGAAATGACCAAGATGAATTCATAAAGACTTTAAGATAACTTTAAAACATAATTCCTACCATGTTTAACCTCATCAAAACCTTCAACCAGCTTAGGAGATATCAAACAATGACTATTCCTACTAGACCATTTAATAGAAAACCATAGGACTTCACCATAACATGTCACTACCAATCGACCTTCACGTTAGACCTTGGATAAAACATCATGGATAATCTCATGAAACCTATACACCCTTTGTAATCAATGGAATTGAAATCAATGAAAACACTCGGAAATAATCGTCAACAACTTCTGAAACCTTTCAAACAAGGTGACTAGCTCCTTTGAAACATGCTTTTCCCAATGCCTTGCCCAAAAGACTTGATTTTGCTTGAAAGTTTCCCAACCTCTCATGGATCTAAAGAAAATTACTAAATTACCTTGGATAATATTATTAATCTTGTGCATAACCTATAGATGGGTTGTTCCATTTCAATTAACTTCGAGGGATGTCCTCTTGTGACAAGAAGACCAAAAATAGGCATTTTGAAGCCTCTAGGAGCACTATTATTTCTTAGATATTAGTAACCTCATAAATTAAGATAGGTACACTTATATAAACATGAAACATAATTAAAAATAATGTTAACATGTTCCTCTGGGATAGAATGATGATGATAAAGTTGAAATGCTAGTCGGAGGAAAGGATTACATTAACTAGGAAAGGAAATTTTAAGTGTGGGTTTGGTTGTCTGATCAAAATTTTAAAATTTTCCTACTAGACATTTAACATGACAATATATCTCTATGTTCTAACTCCAACATTGTGTTAAAGATGATAATTATGTTTCCATATCGGTGTAAGTCTCGTAACAATGTTTCTAAACATTTATTCAATGCCTTGAGTGTGTCCACATCTCGCAAGAGGAGGAATTTGTAATCATAGTGTTCCAAATCAACAAGAGGTCAAACACAAGAAAATTCATTCATTGATTATTCACTCAAGATCCATCATAAGAAGGTTCTCCATCAATATAAGCTTCCTATCTCTGTATTTTCACTTCTCTCTCCCCCTCCCCCTCTCTCTAACATTCTATTTCTTAATTGGGAATGTACTTTTTAAATCTTTTGTCTTATTCACTTAAGTGGCTTAGTTTTGAATTGTAAAATTCCCTTTTAAAAATAAATAAAATGACTTAACTTCATTCCTATGGAATGTGAAAATTCACAAGTGGTGGTGAGATGATCAATGCAGTGGGGGGAGATGAAAAGACATATTGTAAGCTATAAATTGGGATGGATTCTCCATCAAAAGGGTTGGAAATTGTTTATTCTTGTAAGTTATATTTCATTACTCTTGCAAGAAATGAAATATAAATTTCTTCCATGTCATTTTATATATTACTCCATTCCCTTTATTCTCTAACTTTACAAGTATTGTAATCTTTTACAACCAAGAAGGAACTTTATGTCCTTGATTAATGGAACTATAGAAATTTGTGCTTCGATTTATTAGTTTTTCTCGTTGACTGCATGGTTGAATTATTTTAATTTAATGTAGACCTACTTTAGTTACTATTGGTGAGAATATACTAGTTCCTACTCACAACATTAACCCTCTCTGCCTATTTCTCCTACTCCTATTTACTCATCTCCAAGCTAATTCCTCCCTTTTACACTATAAAAGGACTTTCTACAGTTTACTTCGGAGTATTCTTGTGTGATCCCTAGCCTAATGACCACCCCATAATTTTAGTTAGTTTAAATTCAATAATGGGAGCCTCCCCATACCTAAGAAGGAGGGGCTTAGCCCCATGACTATTGGTGGAAATCAATAATTTGCATTGCAAAAATTATTTCACCAACAAGCCCCATGATTTCGAATAATGCATGGGGAGGTGTTACTCACAACAATATCTACGCATTATGTAGGATACACATGAATTTACATGATCATATATGTTGTACTTTACCTCTTATCCAATGACCTTTCTAATTTAGGGGATTTTTAATACACTATCATGTGCTATTGTTTTATTTAATATACATTGTTTTTTCACACCATGATTATGATTTTATATATGTTATTTATCTATATTTTTGGGACTAACACATGTGGATTATATAAGAATAACACCTCGTATTCTATGCACATTTTAAATACTATATATTTTTATTACAACATATTGGATTTATTATTTCTTTGTCTTGTGTTTATAGCCCTTGGCCTTATTTATGTGTGTGTGACACTATTGTGTCCCTTGTTTGTGGGATGATTTTAATTTTCTTGTGGGGCCATTTGGCCCTTAGTTGTGTATGTGACACTATTGGCCTCTATGACATTATGTGTGCCAATGATTGTGGTACTTACATATTTATGTACTTCTATGGTTGTATATGTACATGCTTGTTGTGTGTGGTATCTTTTTGTGTTATGATTTATATCATACACTTTATTTTAGGGCAAGGTTATACATGGTGACCACATACAATTATATTATATGTGTTCCAATGATGATTATATACTATATATGACATGTGAAAACTTCAATTATTTTTATTTAAGTGATCCTGGAGTATCCCACTCACCTCAAATGAGGGGCAATTTAATGGAGTTTTCATAATAATATCAATACAATTTAGGCACATATATATTACAAATCACAAAATATATTATAACATATTACTTGTACATATGTATGGGAACATATAAAAATCATTCACGGTAATTCAATGGAGCATCATTGTTTCGCATTTTAAAATTTTCAAATAGAATTTTACAATGCAGTGGGGCTATGAGTGTACTTCACCACGTTAATTTTTTTACTAATTTACACATTTGGAATATAGATCCATCTACAATGATGTGATTTTATGGGTGGATGGTTTTAATTTGGGTATAGTGACACTCTCAATACATATAGGCACGGCGATGCCTTGGGACACCATTTCTATCACCTCTTTTGAAGGTAATAGGGATGATAAGACACCCAATTCTCTTCTATTATTATACCTATTGGAAAAACCCAATCTCTTTTTATTACTTTGGTTTTGGGACATTTAATTATTTTTTTGGTTCACATTATTCCTATAAATTGGGAATGATCACACCCAATCCTCCATTGGAACAATTTTAATCCCTCTCTACAAGTGATTTAATAGTAAGCTCATAAAATTACAAGGTAAACATGTGTAATCATTTCATGATTTGTTTAATTTCAATTTTCAAGTTTCAAGTTCAATTTTTGATTTTTTTATAAAGTTTAATTCTTCTAGTTCACTTTTCAAGTTTGAGTCAAAGTTCAATTCCTCTGTGGGCATTGAATACATTCGTTGTTGTACATTTCACTTAGGGGATCTTACAAGAACTCAAGAAATTAAGCATGTTTATAAAATACAAAGTGTGTCTATACACTCAAATATAATTTCCTTTAAGAAAGTAAATTTCATATCCTAGATTGGGGAGGGGGAACAAAAACACCTAATTTTGGTAATTTATCACTGATAATGTCGTATTGGCTTAATGCCTTAAATAATAGCTTGTACACTTAGTTTGAGATTGATTTATATATCCTAGTCCATCCTTAGTTCTATTTCAATACTTTATCTCCTCATTACATTTCTTATTCACTTATAAAAATAATTACATTATTCACAAGTAGTTCGCTTATCCCAATTGTTTTGTATAGAACTTCACAACACTATATCTTCCTTCTAGACCAAATTGTCAAATGGTTTGGTCTTATCTAGGTCCACACAATGGCCAATTTCTCAATTTATATATTTTATGGGTTATTAATTTTAGTATGGGTCAACCTTAATGAAAAATTATAGCTAGACAACCTGTATAAGTAACTATAATGCATTCATTCACTCACCTAGAAATTTCAAGCTCTCCACAAGTACACATCACTCAAAAAAACATATAACTCTCTTAAATTTACCTAAAGCATGATTAGGCATAATAAATAATATTCCCCACATATGTATGAAAATACGAGATACAAAATCACATACTTGGGTACATTTCTAGGTCCTAATCACATACTACTATTCATATAATTCCTAAGCGAGAAAGATAGTAATTGACATCTATATTTTGACTGTTTTATGTATTTATTGTTTCCTTTTGGTCTTGCACATACCAAAACCTAGTTTGATCTTTGTTGATTTATCTTTATTAACTTTGGACACTAGCGCCTAGGTGTTTTCATCCCCTCTAGGCACCACGACCTCTTTTTATCTTACTTGCCCCTTTTGGACCTCTTTTATCTTTTGGGCATCTTGTTTTCTTATAGGTTGGTCTTTTAGTTTTTAATTACGAAATTAAAACAAGGTAATTATATAAATAGAAAGTTATGTGACTATAATAAAGGACCAAGCTCTAAGCATCTATTATCACCACCTAAGGTTGTATCCAAAGGCATTCCGAAAGCATCAAGGCATTCGTCTAGCACTCATTCAAGGGAAAGTGGACTGAATTTTCCTCATACATGCATAAGAGGGGAAGTTCATTTCACCATTCACATATCTATTTACATTTCTACATTTAGCTATCACTCACTATCAAGTGCATCTTACACAAGAGCATCTTAGGTCACGATGTCCACACACACTTCACAAGAACTACATAGAGTCTGAGATGTAGTGCGACACTTAGTCATAAGTTCACTCTATTAGGTGATTGTTGGGGTCATTTCGACTCCCCATTTGCACCTTTTTATTTTTAGGATTTGATGTGTTTTGGGGTTTTTTAGGTTATCTCTCTCTTTGCAGGTTACAAGAGAATACAATAATAATTCGGAAAACACAAGTGACCAACGTAAAAGGTTAGTGACCACCTTGCTTGCAGAAAGGAAAATTTAGATTCTAGCAATTTTCATAGTCATAGATGCCCGACAGAGGTCTCTAGTGCCCGGGTTCCCTGGTCCGGACTTGTTTAGTAGTTACATGATTTTCTCGTGCTTAGTTGTGACAATTACCTCATCTTGTTCATCGGTCTTCTAATCTAGAACACTTCAAAATTTATTGTGAAATTAGCTAAGTTTTATATTCCATCTCTTACACATAGGGTTTCAATTTTCATTAGTTTATTTCTTGTGTCAAATATGTGATTTATCATTTATTTATTATACATTAGTATGAAATTAGGGTTTTATAAAAAGTTCATTTTGGTTAAATCATTTGGTGAACCTATCTCTTTCGAAAACTCGGGATCCTCATTTTTTCATTCTATCCAGGTATTATTTAATGGATTATAAATCTCATAAGTATCCTTATATAAATTACATCAAATGCACCCATCTTGCAAATATGCTCTCTAAAAATACAAACACTATATTTTCCTCCCTCTAGATACACCACCCGCTTAAGTCGGTCTATCTTTGATCGTATTTATGATGACTCTATTGGTCCTAATTCCAATCAATCTATTTCAAATCCATTCAAGATTTACACTTTTTATTTCAAGATAAATTTCAGGCTATGGAATCCATGATTACATATCTTAAATCTAAAATCCAACATCTTAAGGATGCTTCCTAGCATCACACTAGTTCTTCTTCTCATCCACATTCTAAGTCTTCTACATGTTCTCATATCAGTGAACCCCAAGTCTTATCACCCCACACATCTCTAAAGTTTGATCTTGATAATAATCAAAAAGATATTCTTCCACAACTCATCACTCATCAATTGATTAGATTTCCATCTACTCATTGATATCCTCCTTATATGATTGAAAAATATAAGGGTCATCTATATTGAAATTATCATGGAATCAATGGACATAATGACGATGATTTATATCCTCTTAAGAAATAAATTGGCCACTGTAGGCACCCAATTTTACATGGTGTAACATTTTCGAATAGTTCAAATCCCCAAAGATGATAGAAATCATTTCTAATGATATCCAAGTCTAAAGTCTTACTTGCAACATGTTCTTATAGCTTACTTTACCTTGCTTTGGTCATTTTCTATCTTTTCCCACTTTCCTTAGTAATTTTGTAGCTCTTTCCTTAGGTTTTTGGCCTTTAGTTACAAAACCTCCCGGTGGTTATGTAATCGCCAACCTACACACAGATCGACTGCTACAGCACATTTAGCCGAGCCTTTCCAACATTTTACGGACGTGTGTTTCCTTCTTAAAAATCACATTTCTCACATGTTTCTTGACCAAATAAATTGTTCTTGAGCTTGTTACATGCATATAAAATTCTCCTTCCCTACTTACTATTATTAGTAAGTTAACTGTTACTCCCATGAGTGATGTGGCACTTCTTGGCTGCCAAGTGGGTTGGACCACTTCTCTAGCTAATTTTATATTAAAACCAAGATTTTTCCCAAAGCATTGGTTAGAGTCACTTGTTTTGGAAATAAATTGTTATACTACCGGAATCCCACTAAGAAGTACACAAGAAAACACAATTCATTTTCCTTATTTCTCTCTTGCTTACATTGCTACCAGACTACCTGCAAACCAGCTAGCTCCAACATTCTCCCATTATTTTGGTACACTTCCAACATAGCTTCCTAGACACATTTGGATACTCATTGGAAAAGAAGCTGAGGGGATATCAAAAATCATTTCCAACATTAGATTTGTCTCTGTACAACATTTCTAGGTTGGGGTGTCATTAAATTCCTAGAGGTTTCTTTTTTTTATTTAGATAGATTTAAATTTATAATATGTTAAAATACATTTGTTTAGAAAGGTATAATTACAGTAGTTTTACAATAGTTTCCGTTTGAAAATCTTCCATTGAGGATTTCTTCTCAGCTCATCCCTATGGATTTTCCGGGAAGAATTCAGAGGAGGTCCATATGCACAATGTGTTGTTATTTCTTAATTGTTAAATTGTTCAAAAGTTCATTGCATTCAATATTCAGATTTAGTTGCACATGAGAAAAGATTCTATTGAAAGATTATTCCTTGCCTATCCCTATGGATTTGCACGGGAAGTTAGTTTTAGAAGCTCTTGTGTTTGTGTGTTAATTTTACATTTCTTCATTTAGAAAACTTCTATTTACCTAGGAAGATTTAGGGTAAGAATTACTTCTGAGAAGCTTTTCATTCTTCCCATGATTATGAGGTAGAGCCAGAAGAAGTAATATCCAAAACTATAAATTAGGAAAACATTTATTTTTATTAGATTAGATTAAATCCTCTGCAATAGGGAAATAAACACATCCGACTATTTCACTGTTTAGTTTAATTTGTTTTAGAGTAGAAGCAATTTTAATTTTATTAGAAGTTAAATTGTCTATGTAGATTTATTTTGTTTATTTCTAGAAAACAAAAAATACAAAATAATAGATTAAAGTAATTAGTTTGATTTTATTTGTTTTATCCTTTTTGTTAAAATCATCAAAAATACAAAAACAAATAGATTAGATTTACTTTGTCATTTTAATTAATTAGTTTCTTTTTGTTGAATTAGTTAGTTGCACGTAGATTTAATTAGATCCAAGGAGAGTAATCAAATTGGTTTGATTTAAATCTACTTGTATTTCTTAGTTAATGTAGGCACATAGAATTAATTAGATGGAAATTAACACAACTCCCTATGTTTCCTTAGTTAGCCTAGGTTACCTAAACATTGACCTTGCCTCTTGCAAATTATTTGCATGTTTGTTTATTTTCTTAGATTGATAGCTTACATGTCCACATGACCATTCAAGGCCCCAAGAAAACCTAACAATGTGTGTGATCCAAGAGTGCGGCAACCAAACACCGTGACATAATTAATAGATATTGATCAGGGCCTTAGATAGCTTATATGACAAACCATACTAGTTACACCCAGATCATCTCACAACCGATAGCCTTAAATGAAGAAGCAAATAACGCTAATGAGTTCTGGCATAATCATCCTGGTCAAGATTAGATTCCACAATCCACGAGTTCATACTCCCACACATCTCCTATCACACCTCTATGACATTGGATGGTTCCCATGTATTCCATAACTAGTTCAGAGGGTGTTTAATGACAATGAAATTGATATAAAACTTCTTGTATCTATTATCCTCAACCACTCCATCTCACCTGAGTAGGTAAGACATGCCTTCATTTCCTTAGATGAGAATATTCCCATAGTGCCCATAGTAGACATTTGGTTTCCCTTATCTACTTGGTATCCATTTTATCCTATTTTCGTGTATTTCATCTATTCATCCTATTTAACCATCCCATAACCATATTTCCATCTTATATCGTTATCCCGACACGACCTTGGGAGGTCAAGTGTGTCAAATAGTCACGTGTTGATACTTAGACATAAAAAATTAGTGAACCCGATGTGAGGGACTTGTTCCTTTTCATTTCCTCTTTTATTTCTTGTCTGTCATCCATCCTTATCCTCTCCCATTATTGTGCGGGTGTTTATACACCCCTCAAATATGTCAGGTTAGGAATACAATAGGCTCATTTTGGATCATAAAGCTTATTAAAACCGATGATGGTATGCAACAACCGCCTCAATATTAGGGTGGGTTGATAACTACTCACCAAATTTTCCTTCACCTCATACTCCTCCTCAAGGTTCCAACAATGGATCATCAGTTAGAATTGAGGAGATTGATCAACATATCTATAGCCCACAACCTGGAGTTCTCAAACTCAAATAATGTGACTTTCATGAGATAAAGGGGTTGTATTCACACATTTTATCTAGACCTCAAATCAGCATGCAATCTGATGCCTTTTCTTCCTACCTTTCACCAAATGATGAACTCCTAGTATGCTTCACCCAAAGAGATGAACATCTTAATGCAATAGATCAATCCTTGGATAAGATGTAAGGGTATACTGATGTTATTCTTCAGAACAATGCTTCCACCCCTCCTCCTACAATAGAAAATATACCTAAAGAGGGGTGGTCTACCAAGGATCAATTCATAATAGGACATCATGTTCCTTTGCACCCTAACAAGGCTCAACACATGCCTAAACAAAATACAATACCTTCATTAGGTGATGTGATTTCAACGTTGGTGGATAGAGTTAGGGAGATAGAGCTTGCCCAACCTTCTCATTCTACCCAGTTTGCAGGGCAAGGTAAAGTCCCCACGATGTTTAGAATTATAACTACACTCCTGCACCATCACCTTCTTTGGTCTACATGGGTGTTCCTAGCCCTAGAGACCTCCTTACTAGATTGGGCATGTTAGGTATTCCCTCTCATTCTTCATATGGATATGCCCCATAGGAACAACTGGAAGTGCATTCTCAAATTCCATCCCTACCAACAATGTGACGTTCCCTGGTTTCACACCTACCAATCCGTATCAAAACAATGTTCCCTCATACCTTCACATGTATTCTAAATCACCTCAAGGAGACATGTTTTATTTTCATGATTTATATGCTTAGCATCAGGGGTTGGCTTATGCCCATGTAAATGCTTATGCCATGTTGTATTAGCCTCCTATTCCACCTCTACCTTCCCATCAAGGGTTGTCCATGGTAGAGTCTTATGCGGTTGGCACATATTTTGAATATCTCAAGGAGCCCCTTGAATTTACTATACAAAGTGTAATGCTCGCATGACCGTTTCTTGACCTTCCAAAATTCAAAGGGGAGGGGGAGCCAAATGCCCACATTAAGGCATATGTTACCACTATTAGAGAGATACTTCCTTGTGATGGTGTCCTTATGAAGATATTCCCGAAGACCCTTGAGGGGATTGCTATTGATTTTACTATAGATTACCTGGGAAGCCACAATCCATTAATTTAAGTAACTCATTAAAGAGTTTATAAAGGATTTAGATATGAACAAGCTCTTATGAACATGAATTGAAGAATTTCTTCACATTAAATAAGAGCACAATGAATCCTCCACCTACTTCACTTAAAGGTGGCAAAAAGTCCTCAACTCCTTGGATAGTGCCCTCAACATGGACCAAATAGAGATTTTTTACTTGTTCCTCCATTACCTCAACCAATAAAATAAGGATTAAGTGTAGAAGTTCCCTCTTAAGAGCTATGAGGAGGTCTTAGAGGGAACTCTCCACATTGACCAAGTGACAATTGACAATGGTCAAAAGACTTAGGGCTCAAATGGGAAACTAGTCACTCCCTCTCAAGGTAACTCAAACTACCCAAATGGTTAAAACAATAATAATCAAGGACCCAAAGTCCTTAACAAGAACCATGGTGCTACGACGAATGACATAACCCGATCAATCTAGAAATCTGAACATTGTTAGCATAAGTAGTGTAAATAATGGCAATAACAATGTGAGTCCAAATAACTTAAGGAGTAACAAATTTACTCCTTATGTTAATTTAGTTGACTTCAGTCACCCTCCTTCTCCTCCACAACAGTCCAGCCCATGTCCAAGTTTAATACTCAAGCCAATACCTAAATCAATTTCAAAATTAGTATCAGAACCAAGGCCAGAGGCCTCTAAACTTTAACTACAATAAACGAAAACAAAATAACAACAAGAACTATGGGCCACAAAAAAACCAAAATTAGAGACCTCGTGACTACAATCCTAATTTGTATTGTTGTTTTCATAGGGTTAGAGGAAATGATGCTTGTACATGCTTTGTGATTGTAATAAATTCATACAATGGATTATGGAAGAAAAGAGATAACTCTTCATTGAGATGTTCTTGGTTAATCCCACATAACCTACATAAAATACTCACATGGGGCTGTTGCTCCAAAAAATGCTACTCTTGGGGTTTATAGAGATCCCCTTCCAATGCACCCTGAGAATGGAAAGATTAATCCTCATGGTACCAATAAGGGGGTCTTGTAGAAGAAGTAATTACCATGAGGCATCTACGTCCTCGGATCCTTGAGTATCTCCTCCATTGGATGATAAAAATCAGACTAAGATTGTAGGCTTATTGAGTTATAAACCAAACTGAAGTTAACACATTGACTCACACTGCGATTATTCTTAATAACCTCTTCTTGTTTATCCCTTGATTTTAGATGATACACTTTGTAGTTTCTAAGCCAATAAGATTCTAAGATTTGATCACGGACTTGACTAAGACCTTTTCCCACATCTCCTTCTTAGATTTGTTAAATAATTCCCCTACACATCGATCGAATTTATTAGAAGCTCTAGGCCTTGACCATATTATTCATGTCACTCCTCCTCTGGAGGCCCAAATAAATCACATAGAATTCAATGTCTATCCCCTAAGGAAACCAAAGAGAAATGTTGGGTTTGTGTTTGATATTAGTAAGATGTCTACTGATGCTGAGTTAGCATAGAGAGGTAACCCTACATTATATTCATAGGTTTAGATTTAAAACAACTACGTTAAGTATGCAATGATAGATTCTTTGGACTGCTGTTAATATAGTCCCTTTTTCATTTATGTAAAACTTAGGTTATGGAGAAATGAATTATTCTTTGACATGAAACACACTAAGAGGATATGATAGCCTCAAAGCAATGTCCATTAGGACCATAGTGCTTTCATTCACTCTAGGACCTAAGACCATGTTGACTAAATTTTATATTATAGATAGGAAACTAACTATAATATGATTCTTGGTCAACCTTAGATTCATAGAATGAAGGCAATCCCTTCTACGCTATTCCAAGAAGTCGATTATTTCATCTAGGAAAGGTATTTTTTGCTCAAGCTGACCCGAAGCCATTTGATATCCATTTAGCCAATTTAAAGAAGAAACTTGGGGTTCATACCAAATTTGAGCTCCCACCAATCAATTAAACAAGCCACAAGGATCAATTCCTAAGTCCCAACTTGTTCCTATGACTAAGTTGGAAGCCCCTAAGGTGATTAAAGGGATGGATGTTAGTGAAAGAAAGGATGTTGTAGTAGAAACCATGTTAACAAAAACAACATCTGAAATTGTTAAGATTTTAGAGAATTATTTTCCTATTGTTCTCCCATTTGATTCTTTGGGTATTGGTCATGCCCGTGGACTTGATTCTCTTCCACTAGCATTTTTGAAGATGTTTGTATGGTTGAGGTCTCGGAAGTTAAGGAAGAAGATTCCAAGAATGATTAGACTTATATCTTCTCAAACTACTATTGGAATCTCAACTACGATGGTGTAAAGTTCCATTTTAGTGCTGGGGAAGGGGTGATCCTCACTTCCCTTGAGGGGAGGGTCATGTCGTTTGCCTTCAAGCTAAAATTTAAGTGCACAAACAATACAATCTGAGTAGTATGAAGATTTTCTTCTTAGAATTATCATGGCCAAGAGAATGGGTAAACAATGTTAGAGTTTTGGGTGACTCTTAACTCATTTATAATCAAGTATCAGAAGTTTACAAGACTAGAGAAGAGTACCTACAACTCTATATGTCTGCCATTATGGAGCTTTGCAAGGGTTTTGAATTCATCTCCATAGAAGCTATCCCACGAGAGAAAAACCTACTTGAATGATTCCATGGTTACTTAATCCTATCATTTTTTTCCAAGTGAGGACTTAAAAGAAACCGAGTTTACCATTTTAGTTTGAGCCAAACCTTTGGTTCGAAGGATGCCAACTAATGCAATTTTGGCATATGTTGAGATTGAGAATGAGCCATCACTTTGTATTTTATGGAAAAAATTGAAGCAATCTTAGGTTACATAAATGGTTACACATAACTTCATCCCATGCACCATAAGAGGGGTTTATCCCTTATTCCTCGCCCTTCCTCCGACTTTGGAGATCACATGATGAACTCTTCCTTGTCAAATTTTTTTGAGATCTATGAAGTCAAATATGAAGAAGTAGAGTTACCCCTAGCCCCACCCGAGTTGGAAGAAGGTAATGCATCTTTTGTTGAGGGAATGATAAACATCAACATAATAATATAAGAGGAGCCCAAAATATTGAATCTTGGTTCCTCATTGTCACCATAAGAGGTAGAAACACATACAAAGGTGCTTGAAGAGAATTCAAATACCTTCGACTTAAGCTATAATGAAATGCCAAGAGTTTCTCTTGAATTTGTAGTGAATAATATATTCACGAAGCCTAATGCTACACCCATTAATAAAAAATGAGACCCATGAAGCCAAAGGTGGCTTTAATGGTTAAAGAGGAGGTCATGAAACTCCTGCAAGTGGGTTTATTAAGCCGGTTGATTATTCCATGTGGGTTTCAAACATCATCCTAGTTCTAAAAAATAATGGGAAGATACGCATCTATATTGACTTCAGGGACATTAACAAGGCTTGTCCCAAAGATGATTTTCCACTACCTTCAATTGATTTCATCATTGACACAATGGATAGACATGAGCTATTGTCTCTTATGGATAACTTTTCTAGTGATAACTAGATAAGGATTTCCAAGGAAGACCAAACAAAAACTACTTTCATAACTCCTTGGGAACCTTCTGTTATTTATTCATGCCTTTTGGTCTAAAGAATTCTGGAGCCACTTACAAGTATAGAATGACATATTTTTTCATGATCTTATTCATAAGATTGTGGAATCGTATGTTGATGACCTAATGGAAAAAGTGAAGAAACATAGCAATCACGACAAATTTCTTCATATAATTATCTCATGCCTAATTGAGTATGGAGTAACACTAAATCTTGAGAAGTGTGTGTTTGGAGTAATAGGAGGTAATTTTCTAGGATACATCATTTCTTCTTGAGGCATTTATGTTGATCCAACAAAAATCTTGGTAGTTTTGGAGATGCCCCCACTTACGATAAAATCAAGTATCGGTCTTTCCTAAGTAATCTTGGGGAAATTCATAGGTTTATCCCTAATTTAACATATGTTATTCACCCTATCAATGGTTTACTTAAGAAGGATTTTTGTAAAATTTGGACAATTGAATTTAATGAAGTGTTTGAGTCAGTGAAGTGTTTCCTTATGTCGCCACCTAAGCTCATGTCATTGAAAGATGATCGTCATTTGATATTATACTCTTGAGCCACTATGTATAAATTACATGCATGTTGGCACAAGAGGATGACGATGGTCATGAGCGGGCCATTTATTTCATTAGCCATACTCTTCTTGATTATGAGACGTGATACCCACAGGAAGAGAAGGAGTGCTTGGCTATAGTTTTCACAACAAAGAGGTTAAGGCATTACATAATTAACAAAGAAACATGAGTGATAGTTAAGTCTGAGAATTTACAAATGTTCTTAACCTAGGCTACCTTATCCAAGAAGGCCGATTATTTCATTATGCTAATGGGTGAGTTTGAACTCACCTTTGTTAACCAAGCATCCATAAAGGGAAAAATTAGCACTGATTATTTAATAGATAACCCAATAGAATATGGGGATCTCGTAGACCTATATTTTCCAAATGAATGTGTGTTCTACACATAAATATAGCCTCCCATCACTTTGTGTCTATGGTACACTAATATTGTTAATCACATTGTGGACCAATCATATCTTGAGGGAACAACCTTATAGCAAAGACGATGGCTACATGTCATAGCTGCCAAGTATGTAATTGTGGAAGAAGTGCTCTATCGTAGAGCCTTAGAAGTTATGCTGCTAAGATGTGTTGATGAAAAAGAGTTAGAGAAAATCCTCTTCAAAGCCCACAAAAATTCTAATGTGGTCACTTCAAGGGCATGAAACCACTCAAAATATTCATCGCATGGAGTATTTATAAACTACCCTAGAACATGATGCCATAGAGTATGTACACAGTGTGTCAATTTTTTTAATATTTTGTGCATGAGATAAACATTCATGTACAAGATTTGCAGACCATAGTGACACCTGACCCTTCTCTACTTGGGGACTTTATTTGATAGGGAAATTCTCTCCCTCATCATCTGATGACCATAGCTTCATAATCACGACCACAAAGTATCTTACCAAGTGGGTTGAGGCTTTTCATCTTACAAATGTACCTAGATCTATGATCACCAAGTTTATTATAAACCAGATCATCTGTAGGTATAAAGTCCCACAAGTCATTATTTCAGCTAATTACATGCCTTTTAAAAATGAAGAGGTGTGGGAATTGTGTGAACAACCCAAAATATCCCATCACACAACCTATTAAATTCCATCCTCCCTAATACGGTTAAGGAGAATAAAAGAGATTTTCATCTAAAGATATTTATGGCCTTGTGGGCCTATAGAACATCGCTAGAACTCCCATGGTGAAAACCCCTTATTCTTTAGTCTTTGGATCTGAAGTGGTTTTACTGTTAGAAATCGAATTACCTAGTCTTCGCATATCTTTTCATGGAATTTTAGATGAAGATGTGTACGAAACATGGTTGGTTGAGATGGAAACACTTGATGAATCTCGACTTAGAGTTGAGTAGCATCATAGCATTTATGCTTTGAAAAGATGTGTCATTAGTATACTAAGAAAGTGGATGAATGAGAGATATGCGTAGGCTATCTAGTGTTGAGATTCAATAGCCGAATTCACAAAAATATTGGTGAAGGAAGTTTAGACCCAAATGGTTAGGCCCATACCAGGTGATAGAAGACTTTAGGAATGGTGTGTACTGCCTGTGTACTCTAGAAGGTGAAGAATTCAGCAAATTGGTTAATTCACTTCACCTCAAACAATTTTATGCATAATTCATTTGCATCTCCACTTGTACATTATTACATCCATACTACATATCATCTGCATTATCATATTGTGAAATTGTAAATCAAGAAACTTACTTTTCAAGCAACTTTTAAAACTTCCAAATATTGGCAAAAGCATTTAATCATATCTCTTCAAGTATCCATCATATTATCATCAAATTGTTTTAATCTCTTTATCATTTTAGTAGTTAAGACAAAATTTTGACATTGGTCCTACCAATACTTGCACACTTAGTTCTATTCATGGTTTCTTCTAGCTTAGGTGTCTTTTCCCATAGTCTGTTCTAGAAGCTTCTTGATGTCACATATTTCCCTAAAAATATCTCTCTAATAACAAAATTAATATAAAAATTTCACCTAGAGCCCTTTTTCACCTATCTCAACCTTTGGTGGTGAGCCCTTACATCCTACTGGTTGCATGGGGTTGAGGCTAGGGGAAATTTTTCCCTCCCAAAAGCACAAGTTTAAAGTAAAAAAAAGAGATAAATCAACAATAAATACAAAAATTCTTTCTTTTACAAATAATACTACACTTATTTTCCCTACCAATCTTTGGTGATGAGCCCATGCTTCCTACTAGTGGCATGAGATTAGGAAAGGAGGGAAGTTCCCTTACTTACCTATATTTTTCCTTAGTGATGAGCTCATGCTTCTTACTGGTCACATGGGGAAAGATGTAGTGGGTCTCGTTAAACTATTCAATAGGTTGTAAATAAGTCAATGAATAAAAGTACTTTGAAATCTTAAAAATACCAAGAAAGTGAGTTAGATGTATATGTTACAAGAGAGTTAATCCCTAAAACTAGATTTTGTCAATCAAAAGGCCATATGTGGATCTAAGTATAGATAAACTTACAAGAAAATCACATACTAAACTGGTTAGTTAACCATGCTTTGGGTTGAGTTGTAGGTTCCTAATTTGATCTTTGTCAAAATATTTTCTTTTGTCACCATATTCATTCATCAAAGTCATACAACTTGCATCTTTTTTGGCTCTCGGTGATGAGACCTCACATCTTACTAGTTATGTGGAGTTAGGAATACAATGGGTTCATTTTCTTATCATATAACATTCATCACAATTTTCCAGTCAAAAATAGAAGTGTCAAATATTGCTTAAAACCAAATGATCTAATTACAATTTATTCTCATGTGCATCATATTTATATATATAAAAAAAAATCATTTTGTTTTCACATTTACATCATCATCATCCATAAAAAGCATCCAAAAATCACATAGGAAATGCATCAGAAATTCAAACATCTTAGAGTACATAGATGAGACAAATCATGAACGAGTAAACTTTTCATAGATTCACCAAACCAAAAAGAGATGTATATATGTATATATCAATAAGGCCAGTTAAGTTTGTATACAATGCCATCACACTCTTGCGAGTGTGGTCAAAATGCTCATCTATGAGCCATAAATCCAAAAAAATAATATGTATCCAAAAATGATCTCAAATTAATAAAGGCATATAACATATCCCTCTGCGTGAGTTCTAGATGAAGGTGTAGTATGAGCGTTCCTATAGCGGATCATATGACATGAGTGTGAGCCTCGGTGTGATGATCGATGAGAGTGCTCTTCCGATAGTAGTAGTCTCACTTTGAGAATGACCTCGCCCACTTTGTCTCCTCTCGGCCTAACTCATATCTAGTGATCTTGGCTCTCATCTGGGTCATGGCTATAACATCATGCCATGCCAATGAAAATACATCTATGTGGCATCCACCATTGTTGGTTGCCTAGAATCTACAAGTGGTTGATTCCACATCTTCCCGTATGGGAGTGTAAAAGTGTACAAGATAATCTGATGAATAAATTCTTGCCAACCATCCGTAGTCACCACTAAAATATAGGTAAAATAATTACAAGTTAGAAAACTTAAAAAAGAAATTTAATGTATAGTTCACTAACAAGTCTAGTCTAAAAAGTAGAGTCGAGAGAAGAGTATTATATTTAATCGGATCTCCTAGCATCTAGGATGAATCGACTAGTGCTAGTGGTGGTGTGGAAGCTATAGAAAGAGTCTTATCCATTCTAATATCCTCTCCTCCTATCTCTCCTACACCACTCTCCCATTCTTAGACCAACTCCTCATCCCCTCCTCCTTTGGTGGTCAAAGGATCCTCAAAGTGCAATGTCTCTACCTCTGCCTCTACCTCCACCTCACCTTAGCTATTATGGAAGCATATCTAGTGGCTTCCCACTCTGTGTCTCTCCCCTTCTCTCCTCCCTCATCCATCTCTTCCTCGGCCTCTCAAATCGGACTCCTCCTCCTCCTCCTGTATGTGTGCACCGCACCTGTAATATGTAGAATTTTCACTAGCCTAACATGGTCTTGTGTAATATGTGAAGTGCTTATTAGAACCCTAGGTGTAACAATGGTACACTTGAGTTTTCCCTTTAGGCCAGCTCTATCCTCTTGGATCCCTTGATATACTATTGGGATTGCTGGGAGGGCATTAACATACGAAAATCCAAACTATTGTGGTACTCTATCAACTAGATGGATCTCAACTCTGTTGGTCCGATCCACCAACTATGTAGTAGAACTATACAAAGTGAGAATAAAAACATCCTCACCCCATAGGCTATCCATATCCTGTTATGGATGTGTAACCATGTCATCTGTAGTAAGTGTAACAACTAGCTAATGTCGCCCCTAAGCGGGACCATATCTATCCATCTCGTTGCTCTAATAGTCCCATGATCGATATCATAATACTTCTCTTATAAGGGATCATGCGCTCATAAACCTAACTCATAACCAATGTGGGATGACTAAGGGCCTTGCCCTTCAGTCAAAAAAAATTGTATAAATCATAATCCGTGGCACCAAGGATGTTAATGACCCACACATATGTGCATCCATGCTACTTAATTATCTAAATGATCAATGCCTAATGGTAAAGAAGCTTTTCCCCACCCTTTTCCCCAACCAAGCACGAAACC
The DNA here is from genome assembly GCA_018340775.1 of Taxus wallichiana var. yunnanensis. Classification (NCBI taxonomy): domain Eukaryota; kingdom Viridiplantae; phylum Streptophyta; class Pinopsida; order Cupressales; family Taxaceae; genus Taxus; species Taxus wallichiana. The sequence goes on from CM031238.1 coordinate 341,841,053, forward strand.
AAGATGTCAATAAGGGCCTTATGTAAGGCATAGATAGGTGAGGAGGAAACTGATAACAATCTCATCCCATGATTGGCACCCGTGTTGGGTGCTTGTGCGTCTCCCATATATGTAGTCCAACTATGAGACTGTACTCACCACAACTCAAACTAGTCAAAGCCAACTTCTTGCCAATGACAGGAACCCCAAAATCTGGTAGACATCCTCTAAGGTAGTTGTCCCTCCCCTTATGACTCCAAGCAGCTAGAAATTGTTCCGCTCTGCATCTCAATAACTCAGTAAGTCACAAAACAAGTGACAAGTTAGTGCGACTAATTGTGTCTGGGTTATCCTCCATATCTTGGCCCTATGTAGTAAGTCCTTCTCCTAAGTGAATGCATCCAATATAGGAGGCAACCAATCACACTCTCGAGCTCTGATCCATCTAATATACTTCCCTTGCATTCATAAACATAAAAAAGAGAGCAAGTTATAATTGTAACAATGCATAATAAGCTCACCAAAAATATCATAAAAACACCTTAAAACCAATTTTTTTATCAAACTTAGTCAATTCTAGGAGTTTCCTCAAAAATTATGTAACTACCCCTATGTGTAGAGAATTAGTTTAGTAACCACCACAGTAATTCCTCTTTTTCCTTTGACCTTCCAATGGTTACGTAACCAACATGGTGGTTGTCAACCGCCTTTGCTTTACATGAGCGGTGGTTGTGTAATTGTTCTGACGTAAGCTCCATCCGTGAAAAGAGGGCTATACCCTAGGGCCCCAAAATTTCAAAAAGAGATAAAAATAAACCTTTTAGAATAAAACAAAAGCCACATCCCATGTGGTGCCCCCATAGTGAAAATTTTAACTATAAATTATCAAAAATCTCCCCCAAGTCAATTTTTTCACATTTTCTCACATTTTAGGTAGAAATAAACAAATGCAAATAACTCACCTATTCGTGGCTGACTTATCCTCCCACCGGTTGGGTTTTATCATGTTGGAACTCTCTTCGTTTTGACTATACTCTCTCTTGAAACCGTCACAAGTAATCCAGAGCTCAAATTTTCACCAAGTGGGTAAGTGCAAATGATTTCTAGAAATAGTAATTTTGGTATATATATAGCATGTTTTAACTCTATTTTGAGTGTGTGTGTTTTGTAGGGTGGAGCACTGGCATAGGTATATTTCTATCCCCATGGATATGGTAAGTCTTTTTGTCATTTTATTTTAGTATGTTTTTTCAATTATGTTTTATGTGCACTTGATTCCCGTTTTCTTCTTATAGATAATGAGAAGCTTGGATTGGTGTAGTATCAATAACACATGAGTGTGTCGGTATAATCTCTAACCTTTCCATTTGGGAGTGCCATATTCAGACTCTACGTTTTATGCCTCTTCATGGATAAATCATTTCTCCGAGGGTGAAATATATATGCACCCATTTTTGTACGTTGTAATATTGTCGAATAAGTTCAAATCCCCAATGATGATAAAAATTGTTTCTAATGTTATCCAAGTCCAAATTATCACTTGTAGCATGTTCTTGTACCTTACTTTACCTTTTTGTCCTTTTCTAACCTTTCCCACTTTCCTTAGTCATTTTTCATCTTTTTCCTTAGGTTTCTGGCCTTTAGTTACGCAATCACCCCAACAGGTTGCATAACTTCTAGCCTACACAGACGGAGATTCTGTGTGCATTTAGCCAAGCCTTTCCAATATTTTCTAGATGCGTGTTACTCTTCAAATTCACCTTTCTCACATATTTCTTTACCAAATCAACTGTTCTTGAGATTGTTAGATGTGTATAGATGTCTCCTTCCCTACTTACTATTATTAGTAAGTTAACTACTACTCCCATGAGTGATGTGGAAATTCTTGGCTACCAAGTGGGTTGGACCACTTCTCTGCCATTTTTATATAAAAACCAAGATTTTTCCCAAAGAATTGGTTGGAGTCACTTATTTTGGAATTACACCATTACGCTTCTAGAATCCCACCAAGAAGTACACAAACAAACAAAGTTCATTGGGATTATTTATGTCTTACTCATATTACTACCGAGACTACCTACAAAACCAACTAGCTCCAACACTCTCCCATTCTTTCTGCACACTTTCTAGCACTACTCCCTGGACACGTTTGGATACTCATTGGAAAAGAAGCTGAGGGGATATCAAAAAGCATTTCCAATGTTGGATTTGTCTCTGTACAACATTTCCAAGTTGGGGGTGTCATTAAATTCCTAGATTTTTCTTTTGTTTATTTAGATAGATTTAAATCTATAATTTGTTAGAATACATTTGTTTAGAAAGGTACAATTACAATAGTTTCGTTTGTAAATATTTCATTGAGGATTTCTTCTCAGCTCATCCCTGTGGATTTTCCTAAGAAGAATTTAGAGGAGGTCCTTATGCATAGTGTGTTGTTATTTCTTCATTGTTAAATTGTTTAGAAAGTCCACTGTATTCAATATTCAAATTTAGTTACAAACGAGCAAATTTGCTATTGAAAGATGTTTCCTTTCCTATCCCTATGTATTTGCATGAGAATTTAGTATTATAGGTTCCGTTTCTATGCATTAATTTTACACTTCTTCATTTAGAAGACTTGTTTATGAGGGATGATTCAGGGGAAGAATTAATTCCCGAAGATCTTCATTCTCTTCAAGTGATTCTGAGGTAGAGACATAAGTAGTATCCACAACTACAAATTAGGAAAACCTTTATATTTATTATATTAGATTAAATCCTCTCAACTAAGGATATAACCACATTTGGTTATTTCGATGTTTATTTTAATTTATTTTAGGGTAGAGGCAATTTTTATTATTATAAGAAGTTAGATTGTCTGTGTAGATTTCTTTTGTTTATTTCAAGAAATCACAAAATACAAAAATAATATATTAAAGTAATAAGTTTTATTTTATTTCTTTCATTCCCTTTTTGATACAAATAATAAAAATACAAAAACAAATAGATTTGATTTACTTTGTCATTTTAATTAATTAGTTTCCTTTTGTTGAATTAGCTAGTTGCACATAGATTTAATTAGATCCAAGGAGAGTAATAAAATTGGTTTGATTTAAATCTGTTTGCATTTCTTTGTTAATTTAGGCACATAAAATTAATTAGATAGAAATTAACACAACTCCCTACATTTCCTTAGTTGGCCTAGGTTACCTAAACATTGACCTTTCCTCTTACAGATTATTTATGTGTTTTTTTATTTCCTTAGGTTGATAGCTTACATGTCCACATGACCATTCAAGGCCCCAGAAACCTAGAAAATGTGTGTGATCCAAGAGTGCCATAACCAAACACCGTGACACAATTGATAGATATTGATTAGGGCCTCAAAAACTTATATTCCAAACCACACCAGTTCCACCTAGTATCATATCACAACTGATAGCCTTGAATGAAGAAGTAGATAATGCTAACGAGTTCTAATATAATCATCCTGGTCTAGATTAGATTCTGCAATCCATAGATCTGTCCTCCCACATGTCTCCTATCACATCTCTATGAAATTTTCTAGAGAATTTCATGAGGTAGACATTGGATGGTTCCCAAGTATTCCATATACAATTCAAAGGGTGTTTAGTGACATTGACATTGATAAAAACCTTCATGTGTATATTCTCCTTGATTTCTCCATCTCACTTGAGTAGGTAAGACATGCCTTCATCGCCTTAGATGAGAAAATTCCCATATTGACTGTATAATACATTTGATTTCCTTGATCTACTTGTTAGCCATTTTTTCCTATTTTCATGTATCCCACCTATTTGTCCTATTTAGCCATCCCATAGCCATCTTTCCATCTCATATCGGTTGTCCCAGCATGACCTTGGGAGGTCAAGTGTGTCCTAGAGTCATGTGTTGATTCTTAGACATACAACCACCTTAAGCATTATGGTCTCATTTCATTTTCTACACAAAATTCTCCTACATGTTCATCTCCACTTACTACATCTCATTGGGTTCCTAAATCTGATTCATCTATGTCTAATGAGCATCATGTCATCACTTCTAATGTTCCTTCTTTGGTCACTCAAGTCGCCTATGCTACCCACTCTAACTAGGCAATCACATCTCAAAATTAGTCTAACTCTTCTTCCACTCAATTCATTTACGATATTACCAAGTCTAAGTAAGAAAACCACCTCCCAAAATCACTCCACCATCTTCTCTTATCAAGTCTTCTGTAGCGTCATCAATCCCACATAAGCTACAACCAATCATTTTTATCAAAGAAAGCACTCTTTATACTTCATGACCAAGACACATTTCAAACTCCACCACCATAAGATGGTTGTCTTGTTGCTTCCACCTACCATTGTGTTGTATCTATCTATTATCATGACATAGATAATGATCTCCTACAATGGCATGGTATATCTCGTGTAACCACATAGATCTCTATCACACACTTATGTGACATCATGCTTACTTCCCCCTCTTAGCATTATCATGTGTCTTGCATTTTTACTATTACGCTTCATGCTTCACATCTAGTCTTTATAATTCATCTCACATGACTTGATACTCATCTCGTATTGTCATTACCATATGACACACTCATGTGCCAAGGTTCACACTTAACTATATAGGGCATACTACATCCATGAACCTCACATCATACACATGACCCATTTCAAGCTCTGCACTTTGCGATACATCATTATAGCATTTTATTATCACACATAATACTATCCTCTTCTACACTATACACTCTACGTTGCATTGATCTATCTTTTTAGAACAAAATTTAAACCATTTCCCGATGAAACATTGTTGTTATATGGTTCATTCTGAATTGTCGAGGGGTCTTTTATAAATGAACCTCATCTCATACTCATCCACATCCACTCGAGGTGCAAACTACCCCTATCACATCCACATAGCATATCATTCCATCTCACTCATTCACAACATGTTGCATATCTTGGTTGTAATTATTCTTGCTTTCTTATACTCACATGTTACACTTTGCTTACTATGTTAGCCATATATCCAATATGTCATTATATTTTCTATATACACATGTGTGTTCACTTGTTCTTTAGTTGTGAATCCAAAATTTGTAAAAATATTTAGACATAACATCGATTCTTGCACTCGTACCTCTTACCGGTCCCCACTCAAGATCCTAGGGGCATCTACATTTTTACTCTTACACATCACATGTGCTATCTTTTCATTTTATACTATGTTCTATTCTTTCTAGGACACTACTCTATCGATATACATACGTCTTGACATAATTATTATTTTCTAGCATGTTGATGGGTGCTTCATGTGCAACATTTGCATTGTAGGAACTAATTTCCACCATGGATGTTTGTTACACTTTTCTTTCTCTTGTCTTCTATTGTATTCCATTATTTTTAAGATATCCCCTACGTCTTGTATGTTCATTTCTTGTATGATTTTGGTAGCTTTGGCCCTGATTGTATTGTGATATTGTGAGTGATGTCCCATGTTTGAAACCCACTTTTGCAGTCTACATTGTCTTCTTACTTGTTATATTACACATTGTCTTCTATATGTGTATTTGTCTTGATTGCACTAACACATGTTTCTAGCCACTTTATTTGCATGTGCCTTGGTTTCTACCATGCACATTCCCTCCCCCCTGTAGGGATACATTTTTAGATTAGATTCTCGATCCTCTCTTTTGGGATGCATCCTCTTAGTGATGTTGCATGCACCCCAAATGAGGGGGAATACATTAGGTGAATAAGTCACCCCATGCAACAACATAAAGATGCAAAGACAACACAGGTTCAACATAGGAACACAACAAACTTTAGACATAGAATGACCCGATTTTGACTTGGTCCTCATTTTATCATAGACATTAGCGCCCATATATAGACATGAGAACCTGAGTGCTTTTGACCTTTATTGGGTTCCTATGACTAGGGGGAAATTACTATTACTTTCTCATATTGGCACATTTTCAGTATTTTATAGAGCAATTTACATAGTACTTGCACAATCCTCAAGTAATAAGAATGCATTCTATCTTCTTTTTTTGGATCAAATTGGATCAAACATGGAATAAAGAAGGATCACACCATCTGCAATGGTCTATAAATTTCAGGAATTATTCAGGGATGGAGAATAACACTAGACCTTTCTCCCCAACACTCTTCTACCATTGCATGAAATCACCCAAAAAACTCATTCTTGGCGTAATATCACTTTAAAACTCACTCTTAACATGAGATATATTAAAAAAATCACTCTTCTACATCAGTTCAAGACACTTTCTGTCCTTTTCACTCGTCACATATCATGTTCACACACCCCTTTTACTACTTTTCACATATTTTACATACTTTTACATGCTTGTCATAGAGTTTTAAGAATACATGACTTTGACTATTCTTTTCGCTCTTCTTTTGCAAGTCAATCCTTAATATGGAACAAGAAGTTACCCTTCATCAAGATGCAACAACAAAGGTACACCTAATATGCTTCACCCCTAGGGTTACTTCCTCTTTGTTAGCTTCAATGCTTCATTTTTATCACTTAACGCTTTGATTGTCTCTTTAGAATGCTTTCGCCATCACACTCTATATGGTTATTAGGTATGCATCTCTTATCTACTTTATGTTATCAAGTATTCAATCAACAACATAAAGTGGGGAAAATTTAGACACAAAATCACACACTTGGGTACATTTATAGGTCCTAATCACATACTACTATTCATATGATTCCTAAGCAAGAAAACTAGTAATTAACATCTATCTTTGGCCTCCTTTATATATTTATTGTTTCCTTTTGGCCTTGCACACCCCACAATCTAGTTTGATCTTTGTTGATTTGTATTTACTAACTATAGAAACCAAAGGCCCACCTAGGATACCAACACCTAATTTCCCTCGTCCCCTCTAGGTGCCTTCAAACTCTTTGTATCTTACTCGCCCCTTTTGGGTCTCTTTTTATCTTTTGGGCATATTTTTTCTTATGGGTTTGCCTTTTAGTTTTATGAAATTAAAACAAGGGAACCATATAAATAAAAATATATGTGACCATAATAAAGGACCAAGATCTAAGCATCTATTATCACCACCTAAGGTTGTATCCAAAGGCATTCTGAGAGCATCAATGCATCCATATAACACTCATTCAAGGGATAAGAGACTAAATTTTCTTCATACACACATAGGAGGGGAAGTTCCTTTTCTAGCCACACATCTATT